>JAQFZF010004823.1:0-10320 GCA_034695365.1 Enchytraeus norvegicus
CGTCATGTTTCAAAGTCTACGACGCTACCACTAAGCCAGCGAGACATACCAATAATAATTCAGTGAAAGACCATGACAGCCTACGTACTGCAAGGATATGGTAACGAGAGGGAGAGAGTGAGAGACTTCATCTCGTTATGTGTTACCTCGTGCTATCATTTTCAATTTTCGGTTGACCAGTCGGCGTGCATAAATAAAATCCATTTTTCTCATCTAGCTATTAAGTCTCGGCAGAAGGAAAATCTACGGTACCGAAGTTAACAATCTATAGCTTATTAATGAGCACATACTGATCAACATCAAACGTGGATTAAAGTTTCACTCATATAGGCCTAATTTAATTTTCTGCAGAAAATCTTTGCGGAATTCACATATGATCACGACAGATTAAGCAGGCTTCTCGTTGCTTTCATCGGTATCTGCATGCGTAAAAGACCTGATACTAGATCTACTCCAGTTACTGGTGGGTCCATTCTCATGAATCCCGGATCAACACGGAAAAAAGTTGTGAATTAGACTAAAGCTTCAAAATGACTGTTCGCCCTATCCAGCTTCAGACTATGACTTACAAAACATGGATCATTGTTATTATTATTTTTTAAATGTATTAAGAAAAACAAATAAAGTTCATGATCATCCAATAGTGACTATTTCTATTAATGTTGTAAATTATAATAATTCCAATACTATCTTTGCATAAAATGTGCTTATGAGATGTAAGTATTCTAGCATAATACATAAATAATATAAGCTATATATGAGCAATTGAACATATTAGCATATCAGTATATCACATATTAAGAGCTGTTAGCGAATCTATTCTAAGAGAACAGATGTTATTTGAGACTTGTTATATTATTTTACTCTTATTTCCATACATTACCACTGATTTATTGAAGCCTCGGTTAGAAGTTAAGCCGCCGTCATTAGCACCTCAGACTAATCGATCAGAATTCCACTAATACCACTATGACAGAACGGATATTCTCTTTATGCTGGATCATTCTAAAGGGCACAGGACTGAACATGTTCTGTATAAATTAGTTTTCGGAACTGGACTGAAACTAAGCGTGCACAAGAAATCGAAGAATTCAAATATGTTGTAGAGTTGCAAAAACGACTAGAAAAATTTAAGCGCCCCTCACTTAGTATTTCTCTATCTTAAATGTGTTCTCTCTCTCTCTCTCTCTCTCTCTCTCTCTCTCTCTCTCTCTCTCTCTCTCTATCTTCTTCATACCTATGCCAAAAGGCTGATCCCTGGCATCTCCTTCCTTGAATTTTCCAATTTTATGCTCTTTTCCCTACTATTCTTGTATACAGGGTGCGTAATAAAAAGTGGACCCCTGATTGTTTTTAGAATTTTGTCGAGACCATTCGGACTAGGTGTAACTTAATTCATTCCAACTCAACACATGCCCTTAAATTAATCTTAATTAATCTTACACAACGCTTTTAATAACTTTTGGGAAGGATAATCGTAAGGGGAGGCAATTTTTATTACAGACTTAAAGTTACAACTGACGTAATATACTTAATAAAATTAAAAAATGGATCTGTAAGGTACCGTAATCTTCAAATTATAAGCAAACGCCAGTAATAATTGTTTCACGAAGATGATATCATTGTATCATTATGATGATGAAGTTAGGTTTAATACATGTTTGTACAGAATTGTTTTTGTTTAAAATGAACGGTCAGTCAACATTTAATTTCTTTGCAACATGTTTAATGTTTATATTTCTCCTGGGATGCGGAGTGAAATGCGAGAGTGGACAATGAAATAATTACTTATTAAAAAGTTGAGAATCGACACTAAAGTTACAAGTTTATTTTAGGTTATAATTTGTCATTGTTAGTTAGGATGCCACTTTGCATCTTAAAAATTAAAGTGCTAGTTGAGAAAACAAATTATCGAATCAGGCGCGGATGTTAAAGTAATTTACCTAGTAACTATTATCTGCAAGAGGGTGACCGACTACAACATCATTTACCATCTCACCAGAGCCTGGAGACACTTGCACTGTAGGCCTACATGCACTTCCCTACTTAGTTATTATAAGCACGTTACTTCCTTATGATCTTACTTACTAATAACATAAGCGTTATTCGCCGTAAATACAGTCACAAATTTTATAATCGCCATAAAAATTATGTCTACTTATTACATTTGGCATACTATTATATGAATATTATATGGGAAGTAGTGAAAATATAAGGTTGTGACAAGTCTCTACAATACAAATAGAGTTAGTCTTTGGTTTCAGAGATCAGTAAAATATATTTTTATTATCTACTGAAATCTTTATTTATATATTTTATTTATTTATTCTTGTCATCATACACGTACATAATAAAACAGTGCCTCCAAATCGCTTACATTTGTTGAACTTAGCACAAAAGATTCATTACTCAACATTTAATCAACATATTTCCAGTGGAGTGGTGGTTGATGACAAATTGCTAAAATAACAATAAGTCAAGTAATTCAAACGATAAATAAAGATCAACATGGCATTGAAATATCGCTTCATAAACCTCTTGTGAACTTTTTCAGGTCAAATATTTTACATATTCAGGAACTGCTTCATATTTCATCTTTTCATTTATATTGTCTGTTGAATCTGAAGCTCCGCATTAGCAGAACAGCACAGTCCTTGGATTTCCGGCCCCGGTCCCAATGGTCCTGACCCCCGATGACCATTGGGGCCCTCCCAGTGTCAGGCAGACCCGGGCAGGATAATAATATGCGGAGACCAGTAGCGCCGCAGCAGTAGCAGCGAGTGGTAGTAGAGTTAGAGGCGCACGTCGTTATCGTCATTGGAAGATAAACAGCGCCGCGCTAATTCTGTCATTGTGTGAGTCCTGCAATGCGCCCACCCACCACCCTCGCCCCACCACTCCACCACCTCGCCTCTTCACACGACCGGACACCGCGGCGGTCACGCCATTGATCGACCCGTCCAATCGCTCTCGTCCCTTCCCTTCACGTCCAGGCTGTGGCGGGTACTGACTGAGTTCTAGGGGACGAGTTGGACAAAAAGAACAAAAACTCATTCAAAATTATATTCGTTTTAAACCAAATCAACTAAAGCTATGGAGACTTCACAGGATATTTTCATGGGGGATTTTCAGTCATTTTCTATCAATCCAGATCTTTCGGAGCGGAGTTCTTCTGTCCACTTTTATGGTCAAAACAGTGAATAGACATTTGTATTTCCATTTGGAAACATAAGAAAAATCTAAGATTCCGGTCAAGGGAGAAACTGATTTGAACTGATTTTCTAGGGGAAGAACAAAAAGTAGAGCGTCTTATATCAAAACTTTTAACAAAACGGACAGAAATAACGTAATGAAAAAAAAAAAATGTTCTTAAGGAGAGTGATCCATCCCTAGCCCCAAATCCGCAAGTGGGTCTAAGGATACATGCGCTCTACTGCCCCACCTCCAGATTTAAGCCAGGCGTTCCGTCCTTTCTCTCCTTCGATATTATAAACACCAGACGTCTCTGCGCAACAATGTTAATACATGCGATGCCATATAATATTATTTCACAGGCAAAATATTAATCAAATTCATTATTATGCGTGCTAAATTAAATTAAACAATTATACATTGTAATTTACTTTACATTTAGAATAACCAATCACACAACTTATTTCATCTATGAACCATAAGCCTCGCCATCTTCCAATATGGCCGACAGACAGCACTCCAGCCTATACATCAAGGTTCTCTCTCAGTGATCCTCGGAATAATCTGTCGGCCTGATAATCAAATGACCCTTCGATCCGAGATCTCTTCTCTTTGTCTGTCACATCGTTAGCTTCCATTGTCGTCTCCTGCTCTGCTAATCTTCTCTCACCGAAATCTCGACTACATTTCTACACTTTGATTTTTATCATTGCAGTGAAGTCGTCATTTTATGAATAGTATTTAATTGATATTATGAATTTAATTAATTAATAATATATTATTAATTAATTAAATAGATTGTTAAGGTATAATTATTCAATACATTAATTTATTTGATGATTTTAGGAAATGTATACCAATTTGATTTGAAAAATGGAGAGTAAAGCAGCTTGCTCACTGTTGCAACTCTAAGGTCGCAGGACATGATATATTGAATTCGAGACTATTGATTTCTCATTTGTTTTCGTAGTAGTAGTAGTAGTGGTTGTAGTAGTAGTAGTTTATTAGCAACTGCATTATGACATACGCATAATGTTACAAGCTAGAAATGCACAAAACAACATACAATACAACAATAATAAATCCTCAATTAGAAGCAGATAGAGTTTGAGTCTTTCTAGAATGGAGCTTAGAACAATGGCATTCAATAGATCAATATTCCAAAAGCATTCAGTTTATAAAAGTTTTGGCTGCGAGAGCAGTGCGCAGAGGAAGCGTTCTGTTGTGGAATCTCTTTTGCAGGTTATAGGATGACACTTTAATTTCGGGCAATAACTGATGCCATTTTCATAAGTACATTGAAGTAAATCACTAATGAGCACAGTCAGCACACCGTCGACCAACCAATTGATGTCAACACTAGGCTCATGTTTTACCCTTACCATGATAAAATTATGACTTATGAAGTGCTTTCCCGTTGCCATAATCTATATATTATGATAGTCGGTTCTTACAAAACGCATTCAATTTTAAGTTTGCATGGATTATTCTTAATAAATAGCCTATTCCGTAAATCAAAACCTACTGTATACTTAGCGAAATATTAGTTTTACTTTTTTATGGAGGGTATGGGGGGGGGGCTAACGCATTTGGAAGAATGTTCGTCTCAAAAGTAAGTCATCTGAGTTTGAAACCAGATTATTCATCAAAAGGTTAACGCCAGGGTGTCTGGTAGGTTTATCGTGCCTGCGCTACCAGCATTGCCGCGTTATCTAGAGCTAAGGTACGATTAATCATGTCATTAAGCATCATGTCCATATCAGATGGCAGTCATCTCTGCGAACGTGTGTAGCTACCGTTGAGTATATTCTCGATTTTGTCAGAAAACTTCTGGATTAAAATAAAGTTAAATATCTTCATCATAGTGTGGTTGCAGCGCAGCTAACTGAGATATAAATAAGCACAACATATTTTGAATGTAAGCCTTGTTACAATAGGAGTACAATAGTAAATATAATATAACATTTAACATTATACATAATACGAGTTTCTACTTAGGCCTACTTGTATGCCAAATTTATTTTATTCGTTAGTATCACCTGTTGGGAGTTGACTACTCATATTTCCAGTAAATAATTTTATATGCAACATTGATAAAAATATCTAATTGGGCAGTTAAATTTCTATTGTATATATTATATATTTCAGAAGGCCTACACATATTACAATAGCTTTATTAATTGAGATATTTTCGTCTCATCAGTTATTTTTTTTAATAAATGCGCATATATTTAGCACTTTATTACAATTAGGCCGTAAACAACAATTCTACAGAGAATTGCTATAACTGAGTCCAATGTGAGAAATGCGATATAGCTTGTTTTTATTTTCTTATACATCTCTACCTTCGTGTTTTTGTCTTATCTAGTCATTCTTTTCTTCTTCTCTTTCTCACTTTTTATTTCTACTCTCTTCTCATCTCTCTCTCTCTCTTTCTCTTTCTCTCTCTTTCTCTCTTCCTGTAGATCCTTTTGTGTCACTCTCGCTCTCACTCTTTCTCTCTCCTGATCTTCTTCTAGATTGTTTACTTCGCTATCTATATTTCAGATATAAATAAATAAATATATATTGTTTATTTAATTATTTATATATATCTATCTACGTCTAAGCACGTGTCCGTGCCTCATCCAATAAGCGTGTCCATCAATTGTGTAGAATATCTGTGCATAGGGTCCTGGTTCGATTCCATTTCGAGGTAATCAGAGAGATAAATCTCGGATATGCATTGGGCTAATCAAGCCCTCCATATTTTTATGAGTCGATTAATTGGTAACAACTAGTACGTAGTGGGTGACTGAGACAGATGATTGTTAAGGTAAGCACAGGCCTATATTGTATTTTGTATAATTTTCTGTGCCTCCATCTTTATGATCATCTAATTTTAACTAATTTATCATTGCTTGTCTCCCGTTTATTGTTATCATTGTTGTTATAGACCTCGCTTCCTCTCTAATTCTGTTAATTTATCACACTCTGTCTCTATCTCTCTCTCACTCTTCCACTCTCTCTGCCTCTGTGCCTCTCTCTCTCTCTCTCTCTCTCTCTCTCTCTCTCTCTTTCTCTCAGTGCCCCACCCTGATGAACCATGAGCTCCAGAAATCCTAGATCGTTATAGAACCTTCAGCTCCCGGGGCAGGCACGAGAAATGCAATACTTTATGAAGCTACGCCGAGATATCTTTGATACGCATACCTATCAAAACAATTAACAGCGGCCTCTGCTAATAGCGCAACTACAATATATTGCAAATCAAACATATTTTTAGTTCATCATCAGCCAAACGCAGAAATCTTTTTCTCCCTGTATCGTTACCTTTCACAATAGCCAATGGCGTTTACCTGTGGCTGGAGTTCTAGTATAATTATACTGTAACTGTTAGTCAATTGATAAGATGCTCAACGCTGATGATTGGGATCTGGGTCCAAGCCTGGCTCAATCTAACTGTTCTAACACATTATTGTGTCGGGACCCTTGGGCATGGTGTGCATAGCAGCCTGATTAATCGCGTCTCTAAACTAGCTTCCTTAGCGATGTATACTTCCATGTAAAGGGATACTGCGAATGCACAATTAACTAGTTGGTGGGACTACAACGAAGGATTCTGTAAAATATATTTCGTAGGAAATTAATAGAAGTAATGAAATAAAAGTAGAATAAATAAATGGAGATAATGCAATTATTTTAATTACCAACAGTACAATAAACTGTACGGCTGAGCTTCTGTGTGCCTAAAATAACTTCAGCTTCTGTTCAGTAATTCAAACAAATTTTACTGTCATCTTGAGAGAAAAGCCACTATACACGAATAAAACCTCAAATAACGGAATCCCAGGATAAAGAATTATGGAGCAATATGGTAATATTAATACTTTAGTTTGTATTGGCTGTAATCGCTACCAAATCCGCAGCTGTGTGGGATTAATTACATGGAAGATTCCACCAGTCATGGACTCATGGTAGCACGCATTGGCGGAGTTAGGATAGTTTGAGGCTCAGGCCAATGATACTAAATCGAAGGCGAGGGGGTCAAATTAGCTAAAAATTAGAAATCTGTCAGCAATTCTTATATCGAGGGGGGCCTTGATCTAACCCTCACCCTTGGTGCCTTGTTTCAGACATCGCCTTCGGGTGAGGGACGTTAAATCCTCATTGATTGATTGATTGTTTGATATCCCTCAATGAATTAATCAAGCAATAAATCAACAATCAATGTATGTTATCAAGCGCCCCTCTATTATGAAAATGTCAAAGTAGCGATAAATGAAAGATAAAAGTATAAAGTTGCCTTACTAACCAATGACCACAACCGGCGTGGCAATATGGATCTCTGAAAGTCTGAATGTTAGTTAGTAGCAATCAATTTCAAAATCAAATAACGGCTTAACGTCTGGTTCATCATGTGACAATATCAGGAACGTCATTATTGTATAGTCACATATAAGAATATTTTACTGCCAAACTTACCCCATATCTGCGGAAGTCGCATCTTACGAAAAGGTGCAGTTCATGGGGGATTCAATTCATTCAGATCTACTCGTCTGAATATGAGTCATGATTCACCATGCCATCATGGCAGCACTCATTGCAAGATTGTACCCAGTTATGGTAGCACTGTTATCACGTGACCTCGGGATCAGCTCCGCAGGGATACCACTGAGGCAGCTCTTCCACAATAACGCCTTAATATAACACATTAATATTCCATGGCTGAAGCTTGTGCAAGATTTCTAAATGTAATTTGCATCTCTGGAAGATGATATGAATTTATGATATGACGGCTCAGCTGTCGTTAACTGGTCTGGCAAAGAAACTTTCCAAAGTCATTTAAGTCGCCCAGTGGCACAATCAGCGCGGGTCGGTTCGAATCTTCAGGTTGTACTCACATATTTTATGAGCATGCAGCATCTGTAAATTGTATAGTTATTGTTAAAGAGCTCTAGTTGTAAATGAGACAAAAAATATGACAGCTATCTACATAAATTAATAACACACCCCCTTTACAAAGTCCTTTGCCCGATGGCAGTTTCAAGACAGAAATTTTAACCCACAATCAGAAACCGTCTCACTCTTTAATAAGCACAATATCGATCATCTAAACACGATTATTCAATCACAAGGGACAGCCTTGGCGGATAAAAGTCTCACATGTTCAGTTTAAATAAAGTTGTTGTTACATTCTCCACAGAGCTAATTGACGGGGCAGCTGATCCACAACTAGGTTCTGCAGCACACAGGTAACAATTGACATTGATCTGACGGTGAAATCTCGTCAACCTCTAATGCTCGTACTTGTTTGTAATACAGTCAATTATTAAGTTCAAGAAGCCTAATAAGTTTTACCAAGCAGCATACATCTACATGTACAATTGTATATCCTCTAATGAATAAAGAAAGTTTGACCATGCAATCGTATTTGCTGATGCGTTGCCACTGATGAAAAGAGTAAGATGATATTTCATGCACAGAGTTCATTAAAAATACAATGATGGCCAGAGGCCGGCAGTATTGACCAAAGCGAGCTCGGTGGGTCCACTAATGACGGCCTCATGCCGGCCAATACTTAATTGCTGCGGCCGACACTTAGACCGAGCTATGCTGCTCGGGTCATCGGCGGCGTCCAACCATATTCCAGGCATTTCTATTGATTTTCCCGGACCCACAGGACTCGATGGACCGATGGACGTACAGATGAGCACATATAGATATTACATATCTAATTGACGCTCTGCTCTGCTGCATTTTGGACATACAGCAAGCACTCAGCTTAAATACATTTAACCTCGTCGAGTTATTTAGCCCGGAGAGGTCGTATAGCTGTTGTTAGAGACTGTGGGATGGTATCAGCTGTTGAAGATAGGCCTGACCCGGTCGGCTGTTTGATTGCTCACAGCCGAATGATTGTAATTACAGATGAAGACCGTGTGGACAATCCAAGGATTAGGTAAAGCAGCGGCATCCCCGCTGTCCTCTCTCTTTCTCTCTCTTTCTCTCTCTCTCTCTCTCTCTCATATCCCCACTGACCTCTCTCTTTCTCTCTCATCCGTACTGTCCTCTCTCTCATCCCCACTGTCATCTCTCTCTATCTCTCTCATCCACACTGTCCTCTCTTTCTCTCTATCTCTTTCTCTCATCCCCAATGTCCTCTCTCTCTCTCTATCTCTCGCATCCTCACTGTCCTCTCTCTACCAATCTCATCAGCATTGTCCTATCTCTCATCCTCACTGTCCTCTCTCTATCTCTCAGTCTCTATTCTTCTTTCCTCAAATCTCTAACTCTTCTAATGCTCTATATATCTTTCTGACGCAGGGCCGGATCAACCAACTCGGGGGCCCTGGGCTAATATAAATCACGGGCCCCTGACAAACAGGTATGTTGGAGTTTTGGAGCACGATTTGCAAAGACACATGACCCTCGCCCACCTCCCCCCCCCCCTCTCTGCCCTCCCTCCCTCCTCAACAGAATTTCCGCCACTATTCGGATCCATCCCTTTACATACAGCCTTATAAGAGTTACAGAAAACTCACTTTAGCATTTGGGACCACCTAAAATTTGGGGGCCCTGGGCTGCAGCCCCTTTAGCCCAATGGCTAATCCGGCCCTGTTCTGACCTTTTGCTCTTTATCTCTCCTTTCTCGCTCTCTCTCTCACTCTCTCTCTCTCTCTCTTTCTCTTTCTCTCTCTTTCTCATTCACTCCCATCCCTGTCCTTATCTCTCGCCCTCTCTACATATCTCATCTTACTCCTTCTGCTCCTCATATATGTATAACCTCTTTCCCTATAGTTCACTATTCGTGATATGCTCGTCTCTTTGGTAGGCTAGAATCTTCTCATCAACAGTTTCATTGCATTGTATCTGTGAACTATCTGCAGTCACTGTGATTCTCCACATTCCCTTTGTCCGTAACTTCTCATTGTTTCGCTTTTAATCCTCAAACTTATTAACGTGGTCGGCCTGTTCGCCCCTTATCAGTTAGTCTGCATGCATCAAGTCTATTGTCTTTCATTTCGTGTTCCACTTCCTTACTCGCTAGACGTATATTTGGCCAAACGTATATTTTATTTTACTCTCTCGCTCTGGCCAAACGTATATTTTAGTTTACTCTCTCCCCCCTCTCTCTCTACACACACA
>JAQFZF010004824.1:0-10319 GCA_034695365.1 Enchytraeus norvegicus
GGGTTTGCCGATGATGGAGTATGTCCCAGTCAGGCTGATCAGCCAATCAGAGATGGTCACTTGAACGGCACCGGTGGACTCTGCCAGAACATTCCCCAGGTCCCCTGTGTGTCTATATATAACAAATATAATAAAAATAATACGAATTTGATGTAAAATCTGATGTATTTATATAATATCGACAGTTTCCATCAACATAGAACGTATTGTGACGCTTAAAAATATCCATGTGCAGTTTACAAAAATCAGGAAACCTGTAGTTGTTGAGCACATGATAAGGCAGAAGTCACTAACATCGAAATGTGGTTATCAGTGCTTTGATTCCATGTAATATATTCCATTTGATTCCATGTAATATATTCTTTGATTCCATGTATATAATAGAAATGGATGTGAAAAATTACAGCGGGAATCGATAACATATCCGACTGTAGGCCTACTGGTTCGACACTTTGAGGAACAAAACTTGTACGGGCAATAGACCAGAAAAGGGCGACAAAAATTGATAGACCTGAAATATCGATGTTAATTTTTTATTTTGACTAATTTTCGTATGGTGAATTTGATAGGATTCGACGATTTTCGAAAAATTGCTCCGAACATAGAGATCTAGCAAATCTTCTTGTCTCGCCCCATTATAGCTATAGAAGCCGGGTTAACATTGAACTTTTATCGTCTATTAAAAAGAGAACTCAGCGGAGATTTCATTCGTGTCGTCACTGTGTCCCATCTTCATCACAGATGATAGATTGGAACAAAACAAGAAAAAACAAATATCGATATAACTGAGTTCATTACATTACCCATGAGATCTACTAATTTCACCTCCTCGCTTACACTCAAATTTCAATCACAAATCACAAACTTCAATGATATTTCAACGTTTTAATGTTTTTCAGTCTGACTGCAATACGGAATGACGTATTCTAATTTATAAGGAGACAAAAATATATTTGGCCAAACATAAAGTATTTGCAATGTATTTAGATATGGTATATATTAAGGATATCAGATAGGCCTATGGTCAAACCACAATAGCTGGTCGCTGTTTGACCACGACTGTTCTGCTATGACGCTTTCATGACAGTTGCTGACCCTCACCCTTACTTTATCTTTGAAATCATCCTCGGATAGGGACACAGAAATTGATGCTATTTTTCATATTTGCGAAACTGCAATAAATCATCGAGCCTGAACCTCTGGAGAACACAAGTCAAACCATTAATTAATACGATTAATTACGGAGTGGTAAACAATAATAAAACTCGAAAACAGCAATTAAAAACTGACACTAGCAATGTCTACCATGTGCATATGTCAACTGAAAATATATGGACAAACAATCAAATAATCCTGTCTTGATCTCCTATTATTTGGATGCTACTTTTGACACTCATACTGGCGAACATTGTTGACGAACTTCTGACATACATGCTTAAAATATTGCTGACAAACGCTTCTGACAAACATTACTGACGAACACTTCTGACATAGATGCTGTAAAACATTGCTGACGAACACTTCTGACATACATGCTGACAAACATTGGCTGACGAACACTTCTGACATAGATGCTGACAAACATTGCTGACGAATACTTCTGACATACATGCTGACAAACATTACTGACGAACACTTCTGACATACATGCTGTAAAACATTGCTGACGAACACTTCTGACATACATGCTGACAAACATTTGCTGACGAACACTTCTAACATAGATGCTGACAAACATTGCTGACGAACACTTCTGACATACATGCCGACAAACATTACTGACGAATACTTCTGACATACATGCTGACAAACATTACTGACGAACACTTCTGACATACATGCTGACAAACATTACTGACGAACACTTCTGACATACATGCTGACAAACATTGCTAACGAACACTTCTGACATATAATAATTATGCTGATGCACATTGCTAATTACCACAAAACCTTCAATAATTATATAACTGTAACCTTTTCAGTTCTGGATCATAAGGAGCGCCGTGTAGTCTATTGTTAACATTCAGATGTCCTCCAGCTGCCACACAGTAGTTGTCGAGTGATGGATTAGCGTGAACATGGAAGCCGTGGTTTCCTGATGGAGTAAGGCTTGTCAATTTAATCACAATTGTCACGTTTCCTCCGCTCTTCGTTTTATTATGAAAATGCATAATAATTATAATCAATTAATTATAGAGCGTTTACAGTGACTATCGCAGCAAGAACAATGATACTACCTATGTTGATATAGGCAACATCCGTGTTTGCGAATCTTTGACAGCGCATAACCTCAAGACGTTAATAACTTCTCCTAGATCGCTATCGCAAATTCAGTATGCCAATTAAATAGATAACTATATTAATACTGCTAGCCTTTATTAGGTAATATATAACAAGTACCGTTTTGGATCCGGCAAACATAAGAATAAAACCAACCGAAAGCTGCACGTGTTTCGTAGAAGCCGACTCCCGCATTCACTGGTTTAGGAGATCCCTCAAAAAATAAAGTAATCTACAAGAAAATATGGCACACAAACTCTACAGATCAATGCCATGGATGTGGGTAGCGGGTGGAGTGGGGCAATTCACCGAGAGAGTTACAACAAGTATTGAAGTTAACATATTGAAGATTGTAAAATTGACACCCACTATTAAATGTTTTAATTCAATAGACCATCAAGTTCTTGCTGACTCTAGCGGACAAATTTGCAAGCTCTCACGTTAGTGGTCCGCGGACCGCGGGTTGAGAATCGCTGGATACTATAACATACGTCAAGGGGTCGCCTCTGTCAAGAGTTGTAAAAATATGAACAGGCCTAGAGTGTATATATAATATAAATAATATATATAAGCCTAGAGTGAAAAAAAATAATAAAATTAATTTAAACAGAATAATAAGATACAAAATCAGCATCACCTAAACCTGAACACTATATATATAATATCTCTCTCTCTCTCTCTCTCGATTTCGGTTGATCTATTCCAAAATCTGGCAGATTATAAGCACGGCATAATATAGGTATAATATTCATAGTATCTTTAAGGACATAGTAAAAAAATAGGAGAGGACGTTAATATATTCAATGCATGAAAGCATGGAGTTGAGAAACACATGTGACATAAATACACGCAAATTATCTTAATTAATATTAATTGCCTCATTTATCTAAGCCTACACAGACATCTGTACGATAAGAGTCATCAATACAAAACGGTAGACACTAATATTTACAAACAGATACCGCAACAATAATATGTCCACCTAACAGGATAATTCTGATACACTGGTTTAGATTTACACAAATTGAGTGCAATATAGTTTATATTATTGTACATTGAGAATATTTTAGTTTAGGATGCTTTATTTATAGGGTTTAAGGTTAGTTTCATGATCTGACAACGAAACAAATAGTTTCGAGTATTTGTTTAGAGTTGTGGCGTGCAATTCATCCACTTGAAGGCCTCCAAATGGATGAATTGCAAGAGAGGTCAATTGTTTTGTTCAAAAGAATTGGCTCTTTCCCTAGATCTCTTAAATATTGTTTTCTCTCAATCTCTTTATTTTAGACTATTTATTTTAACGTAAGGATATACTGATGACATCAGTAATTTCTCTAGTGCTCTGCTAAGTGGCAGGTCCAATCAGGAGCTTCTACGCCCATACATGAGGAATCCAACTGCTCACCCGGATCCCCATGTTTTACTCTAATGAAGGGGGGGGGGGGTGGATTTCAGATTCCACCACCTTTGGGGGATTGAAGCCCCTGGGTCCAATGTACATATTCTGAAACACACTCTGCTATCATGCTCACTAATGAGCACCCCATCGATCATCAAATTGATCCCATCAAAAAGGCCATGCCTTTACCTCATCAAAAATGTAACCTTTTTCTTGGAATATATATTCTGAATTCCGAGGTGGTTTCCCGTTGCTTTCCTCAGTGTGAAACTATCTGCATTAGTCGGCTTTTACGAAACATGTGCAGTTTTCAGTGGGTCTATTCTCAAATTTCTCGGATCCAACACGGGTAACAAATAATAACACGGGCGGAACATCAATAATACAGTAATTCATATAAATCATGAGCATTATCCACATACCGGTTGAGAGAAGTCCACTGTTCCAGCAACCGTTCCATTACCACTTCCGCTGATGACTTTACATGTCGCTGTCCTCATGTTTTGGCTACTACCTCCACCTAACAATAGAAATATAGAAATTGTAATAATCTTACTCATTAATTAATCAATCAATGAGGATTTAACGTCCGGTTCCTCACACGAAGGCGATGCCAGGGACGTCCCAAGCGGAATGTGCAACTACAGACCGCATCGAACCACCAGAACACTCCTGCAAAATGCGCAAACCGAAAGAGAAAGCGAGATCAAAAACAGTGTAATTCCGTTATCCAAACCAAGAAAGTCTGTTAGAACACATCTTCGGTGAGACGAGTTGCGGTTTTGAGCTTGCCCTGTAAAATAGTAATGCATGTACAAGATCGTAAATCCTGCGGCAAAGGATTCCATAGTGTTGGAGCAGCATAGCTGAACGAGCGTCTGCCTAGTTCAGTATAATAATAATATATACACAATTCCGTTAATATTCTACTGTTAGGCCTACATTGCATACTATTCAAAATTGCACAAAAGCTGAATTGTCAATCCGACGGTTTGTCAAAAAGTCACGACGGCTTATTACAAAGTTTGAATTTTGTCAATTTATCAAGAATACCCAACTCTTCATTGTACTCCCAAACATTAAATCGTAATGGCCTAATTGTAATGCTAACTCCAGAAATAACTTTGTAATTGACAGGATAAAATTTGAGACATAACAATTTGCCAAATTTCTCCATTCGGTTTGAAATGTACGGGTATAAGCGAATGCTATCAAATTCAACGTACCAATTCACTAACTAGTCAAAATTAATAGTTGCATGCATATTTGACATGTAGTATGATTAATCATTCCCGTGTTGGATCTGGGGAACTCGAAAATTTACCAACCGAGTGCTGCACGACGTGCACGTATTTCTTAAAGCGATTAACGCAAACGCAGTCACTGCGGAAGGCAACGGGAAACCAGCTCAAAATATGTAATTGCCCTTTTAAAACCTTCATTTCAACATTTAAGTGAGATGAAGTCTTTGATGGAATCGACTTTTTGAGTTGACGGATGGTGTGCTCACTAGCGAACGCTAAAGATAACTTTGTGTAGGAAGTGCCTTAGACTTTAGACTTATCACGTGGCAGATCACAAGATAGATAGTTCGATAGTTAAATTTTATCTAATCCAAATATCGACCTGGAGCCTATAACCGTAGATCTTAAATTAATTTAAACCAGAGATGAATCCAGAAATTTCGTTTCGTAAAGGAAATATGAAACGAGTTGCTGGCTAAAGTATAATTTTCTGGAATCCAAACAATGCTTACTATATCTTGCTATACGTAGGCTAAAAGCCTCTCAATTCATGCTTTCAATCTGTATATTAAATCAAGCTTCAATACTTAATATGTGAAGCAGTTAACCATACGGTGGGAGAGATTATAGTCCCTAATAATAGCCTTTCCTTTGATAATGAATAAAGCACCCAGAGGCATGCTTATGAAAGTCAGTAAAGTGGAAGTAATTACTGTGAAATACAATATTTTGAGGTTATATAAATGCACTTGTATTATTACGTCTATACAACTACAAGCAGTCTCTGAACACGTCAGTGAATATACACAATCGGTAACATGATAATAATAATGTTTACAAACGTACAGAAACGATCAAATTACATTATAAGTTTAGGCCTATAAAGTTTCATTCCAACTTAGATCTAATGTATATTACCGGTATATTAAACTGCATTAAACAAAGCCTGCAAATCATCTCAGGAGATTCCTGAACCAAGCAATTAGACTTAAACTGAAAATATTTATTATTTTATTCTCTAAATTTTGTCTTCTCAATCCAAACAGTTTATTTTCTATCTTTTACAATATAAGGTGCAGCAGTGTTACGACTTGTGAGGTAAGTTATAGGCCTATTTATTTTCGTCCATGTGCACACAGATATAAGAACAAAATTCGCATCGCATCATACAAAAAATTCATCACAAAGTGGCAAACAAGTAGCCATAGGCTTTGCAGTACCTATCTTGTACAAGTTTAAGAGAATTAGACAACGAACAGCACAAGCACATAGTATTTTAACACATAGCACATAGCATTTAACACAAGCACATAGCATTTAACACAAGCACATAGCATTTTAACAGGGCATTGACGGATAATATAACAATCACGATCAAGTAAAATATGTACAAAGAATTAAAACATTTAAAAAAGATATATAAAAATGTCATTTGTATTTGGTCAAATGACCATTTTCCAGAATAAAATGTTACGAGTTTTTCGTGTATGCCGTTTATTATTATTTTATTATTATTATGCTAAATTGTATGCTTGTGTATAAGCCTATAGAAAGCCCACTTGCCCAGTTAATATTTCATCGTATTGTTGATAGCATTTGCTAAGCTAGTAGAATCAATCAATCAATCAAGGTTGAACAGAAAGAATAAGTCAGAAGGGATGATTTCGTGCAAAAAACAACTAACAGTCTCTACAGAAATTTTGGTATATACACATTATACAGGGTGCGACAAAAAAGACACCCCTACTAATTTTGTTCATATTATAGCCATCTGGAGTCTGTTTGTACTGTAAATTTATGGGCTCATTCTGGGTCCAATTTAACACCTTCGTGCCAAATTTCATTAAAATATATGGTCTAGCAACCCGAGTTATACACTTTTTGCACATCAACCCTACTTTACAGGTTCGATATGCTGTATATTATATTCTCGTTTAGAAAACTCTAGTGTTAAAATGTCATGTGCAAAATAGTGAATAACTCGGCTGCTAGACAAAATATTTAAATGAAACTTGTACAAATTGGTGCTAAAAACTTGATGTTAGATTGGACCCTGAATGTTCCAGGAAATATACATTACAAGCAGACTCCAGATGGCGAAAATATTTTTAAAAATCGATTAGAAAGCTCTAATTTCACGGGTTGATGTGCAAAAAAGTGAATAATTCGGCTGTTAGACCAAATATTTCAATAAAAATTTGGTACGAAGATTTTAAATGGGACCCTGAATGATCCTAGAAATTTATATTACAAATAGACTCCAGATGGTGAAAATATAAAACAAAATATTAGGGGGCCATTTTTGGCGTATCCTGTAGATATTTTTAACCTAACATCATGTCGGCGAACTTTTTGGAAACAGAATTTTTTTTACATTTAACCGAATTGCAACGGTTAAAAGCATCATCTCTAAAACTATTCACGTATTACTTATTAGTCCTCCCTGTCTTCATGCGGAGCCTATCATAGATTGCAAAGTTGGCTATTTTAAACAACCATTGCAAACTGTTCTACATCATAAATCTGTACTACACCCTGTTTCTTTTAAGTGAGACCCTTTTTATTATTGCAATAAAAGCGTAACCAGTTTACCTATGCTATGGAAACTTGCCATATTTAGAGAACAACCAATTCTACCACATGCTTTAAAACTTCTTTGCGATATCTTAAGAAACAAATAAGTTATTGCCATACAAATGTGACAGGGGTCTATGAACAGTTTACCAGAATTTAATTATATGACGTCATCTGGATGGAGTTAACTAAAGTGTCATCTGTAAGCCGATTCTTGTGAAACTTACCAGTAGTATAGACCAATCAATTCTATCTAACATCACCAAATTTCATTTGGATATCTTTAAAAACAAGGAAGTTATTGACATTTGAGTATGAATTGGTTAGACAAACATTGAAAGAAGCATGTTTCATTTAACATTGCATGACGTTTTGAAACTGCAAAATTTGTCTACCTAGTATTGCTTAAATATCAATAACTTTCTTGTTTTTAAGGATATCCAAATGAAATTTGGAGAAATTGGATAGAAATGAGTGTTCTATACTTTTGGAGAATTTCACAGGAATCGGCTAACAGAGGACAACGTAGTTAACTCCAGCCAGATGACGTCATATGATTCAATACTGGTCAATTGCTCCTAGACCCCTGTCACACTTGTATGTTAATAACTTTCTTGTTTCTAAAGATATCCCATGAAATTTTACAGCATGTGGCAGAATTGGCTGTTCTCCAAATCCGGTAAGTTTCAATAGTATAGGTGAACTGGTTATGCTTTTATTGCAATTATAAAAAGGGTCTCACTTAAAAGAAACAGAGTGTAAGACACAGAGTGTACATTGCAAATCTGTACTACATTGCAAACCTGTACACCATTGCAAAGCTGTACTACATTACAAATCAGTACTACATTGTAAAGCTGTACTACATCACAAATCTGTACTACATTGTAAAGCTGTACATTTAGTGTACAACATCATAAATCTGTAATACATTATAAATCTATACTACGTTGCAAATCTGTACTACATTGCAAAGCTGTACTACATTGTAAATCTGTACTACATTCCGAATAAAAGTATTGGAGCGTCAGAGCTAATGAATATTAGAAGCAATTTGTTGAGCATCTAATGTGGCCTATAATCACGATTTTAGACTTGTGCATTGTGCAATGTGCACCTCCAAGTCGAGCCATCTTCACACACACCACACGACTGCCTTGAATAGACAAATAGTAAACATCAAAAACTGTTTGACATCAAATCAAGTTCAGGTTACATAGTTATTTCTTTAAGAATACTCCAAAAGCAATATGTAATATGCCTATAATAGGACTAAATGAATTGCCCTGAGGTTCAAACACAATAGTAGTTCTCATGAACAAAATATTGTAAATTATTAATAATTTATTATGCGAAAGCTAACAACATAGCCTTTTAAGAGTAAACTGTGCGAGTAGGCTTACTTCAACGCTATAAAATTAAACTGTCATAATTATTTCTAATAAGAAATCACTTAATCTTGTAGGCAATTTCACATAAGTGTAGGCTATCTGATTACGGTAGGCATAGGCCTACATGAAATCATTGATCTTAGCATTGGAATAGTCAAGCATAACAATATAAAATTGGTAGTAGGCCTTCAAAATGATTTTCTGCCTTTCCTCTTTCGTTACGATATATAATAATGTGATCGATTCGTATTCAGTTCCGTATATAAAAAATACATTCTAAATTAATGACATTCGCGTACTGAATCTATTCCAATACTAGTTTTTGTCAAAACTGCAGTTGACTTCAGTTTATATACAATTCTCGATAATCATAATTCTCGTTGAAGACATGATTATCGAGGTACATGAACCCGCATGTAATGTGACAGGGGTGTTTGACGCATTGATAGATGTTCAGTATTCACCCAAGAAAGTGCTCACCTCAGAAGCAAGTGATCCGGGTTCGAATCCCAGGTCAGTCAACAACAAGACAGTGTGAATGGTAGGTTTATGGTGTACCTGCGCTAGCAGCATTGCCGTACTATCAAAAGCAAAAGGAACGAGTAATCATGGAGTTGTAAAAAGCAATAAAACACAAAAACAGCAACTAAAAATGGAAATTAACACGTGCGTAGGTCGTGTGAGAAAATGTAGGGATTCTTTTTTTAAATTTTTTCTTTTAAATTAAAAAATAAAATTCTCTTTTTTTCCATTCATAATTGAAAAAACAGTCATGAGAACCTTCATCTGACCAGTTAAAGAGAACCTTCAGATGAAGGAGCCTACTAAATTTACCTAGTTTAGCATAATTTTCGCAGCAACTTTTGCATTATTGTATGACATATGCAATTATGCATCATGAAATATACAGGGTGGGACAAACAAAGACAATCCCCTAGAGAAATCTCAATAACTTCGTCAAAACTCGAAGATATTTTAAAAATATTTTACAGACTTATAGAGGAGGTTTTGCGTGTACCCTGCACATTTGGTCGAAAAATATATAAAAATGAAAAAGTTAGAGTTTCTACGAAAAAAATCGAAAAAAGCAAATTAACAAGGCTTATTCAACAGGAATTATTGTTTCTTTGTAATTGAATTGTGACTCTGAAGTGGTCCGTTTATTGATGCTGCTTATTCTATTTGAGTAGGTGTTCGAAGCAACCACTGTCTATTCGAATGCACACCTGTAGCGTCTTCCGCAATGCTAGTACAGCCATGTCGACAGCCTCTTATGCAAGTCTTCCCGGAATGCTGCAGCACAGTCTTGAGTTCAGCCTTGTTCTTGTTGGTTGGTTTTGGAGTAAATACTTTGTACCTCTCAAGCATAGCGCCCTAGACGAGATGTTTGAGGTCAGGTGAGTTTGGTGGCCACTCATAATTCTTCAC
>JAQFZF010004825.1:0-10319 GCA_034695365.1 Enchytraeus norvegicus
ATTTCCTTTACATGATCCCGTCCCTGTAAAGCCAATAGTGTAATCAATGGTCCGTGTATGATGTCTGTCTATTGTGAGCGTGAGGAAATGTATGTCTGGATAAGAATTGGATCAATCAATAGTCCACTTTATTAAACTCTTTGGAACTTTGAAATTTAAGTTAAATTAATAAAGTTATTTGTTTGTTATTGCACATAGTTTATGTGATGTATATTAATTTAATTAAGCAATACTATGATCCCTAATCTCTAAGAGGGCAATACAAAAGCTCTATTATGATACCAATTAAACTACTATAATACTAGTTATACATGTAATACTATGAGACTTAATTAGGCTAGCACGACTATTTAATTATAATTACTTTTACGTGAAACACAATATAATGAGGATTTATAAACGTCCGTATTTTTCTCACAAGGCACTAAATAATACTGGTTGAACGAATCAAAGGCACTAAATACACAGTAAGCGAAGGCACAAACAGGCAGAGGCACGAACAGGCACACATGACATGACAACGGTCATCTACGACGATATCGAGCACTATTTACATCTCACCAATACTCGACCATACTGTACATTATATCAGCTCGGTACATATGTCAATGATTTTACTCTCTGATTATAATTATACACTTCATCGACATTTGAACCATAAACTACTTCAACAACTACTGAAAATAATGTTAAATTAAAATAATTCTCTACAACTATTCACTCACAAACCATACTAATTATAATATTGTACAGACAATTCAACTCAGGCTTGTTCAAACTCAGCAAAATAGAGAGCGTTGGTCGAATCTATAGAATGGTCCATCACCTGAGGCAGGCTCTGCTCTATATTATAGTATGAGTGTATCAATGGTGCGTGAAATGTATTCAACGAATCATACTCAAAACGTTAAATGAATCAGTGGCAATATTGCCTGATAAGCAAGAAGCCATATGTTCAAGACCCTGCCGGGTTCGTCTCTGACAGTTTCCTTGTGGTATGGAAACAGACTTTAAACTTAGCTTTACAGCTTTTAAAAGTAGGGCAATGAAGATTACTTGAAATAGAAGAGTACATAGCCCGTATATCGTCCTTTTCCTTGGACTCCCAGAAAGGAGAACCTTGTGACAAATATTATTGCTGGTTTTGACGTGCTTTAACCGTTACGGCCCGCGAAATATTGCTATGGCAATATGTTACGGGCATATTGCAATATAATCAAATTAACCCTATTATGCAGATCTCTTTGTTTTGATTCATTAATAAATCTCGGGCATCCATTGGAAATTCGAGTGACTCCGTATTCGCTGTTTTCCTTTGACAAGACGAAATAGATAATCGGGTATATTGAGATTCCATAAATTCTTGGGACTTGTTCAATCACTGGATCAGTGGGATCGTGGAAATGCAGGATGGAGGAGGGTTGAGGGGAAGCGAGGATTGATTTAGGCTCTCCCGCAGTCAGGGCAAAGTACCTCAGTGACGTCAGTGAGGAAGCCGCGCCCCACCAGTGACGTATTACATCGGTTACACACGAAGCACTCGCTGTGCCAGTGACGATCATCAAACGATATGAACTTAGTTCCTCCTAGTCCTGCATCAATCAATCAATCAATCAATCAATCAATTTGATAAAACCCACAGGGCTGTTTACATCCGGGGTAAAATATAATAAATAAATCAATCAATCAATCGATATGATAAGTATCGTGACCTAGCCAGTGGATATGAGGTAATTCCGGTAGGTAATTCCGATAAGACCATAGGCCCGACAAACCCCGGTGGAGCTGATTTCATCAATGGCATCGGTAGATAAATTGCATTGCACACCCGGGATCAGCGAGAGACCTCTTTCCTTTGGCAGAGGATCTCAATAGCTCTGCAGAGGTTTAATGCGGTTTGCTTTTCGCGGCACTTTCAATCTAGTCGATCTCGAGTAGCCGGGCCACCATTCATGCCTTCTTTATGAATCGTTTTTATAAAACCCACAGGGCTGTTTACACCCGGGGTAAATAAATTACAAAAAAATCAATCAATCAATCAATCAATAAACAAATCAAATCAATCTATCCAGCAATTTAGAGGTTTATTGAGGTTATATTTCGCGGCTCTTTCAATCTAGTCGATCTTGAGCAGCCGGGCCATGATTCATTCCATCCTTTATGAATCGTTTTTATAATACCCACAGGGCTGTTTACACCCAGTGTAAAAACTGAATTAAGCAATAAATCAATCAGTCAATCAGTCACAAGGTTAAAGACTAGTAGTGAGAATGCAGGCCTATGGCTGTAGAATAGGCCTACTCTTAGCAACATCATTATATGAGACCAAGATAAACATTATGACTCATTTTGGGTTTAGTGTTGGTACATTTTGATGCTCCTAGCTCTCGTAAAGTATTTTAAAGTGAATATAAATATTCAGTCAATTGAGAAAAAATGGGCGCAAGCAGAAATTTGAACTAATAACTATAATGGCCTATAGCACTCAAATATGCTATTTTGCTAAATACTTTCCACAATTTGCGTTCTTGAGTGTAGTCTTGAGCATTGGCTCTTATAACTGAGCTGAAGAGGAGAGGCTTGTGGCCCAATGGCAGCACTGCGCCCTCTGAATCATGACGGCGCGGATTCAATGCCCAGTTCTCTAGACCCTTTGAGTTGCAATTCTTAAGCAACCTGCTCTACTCTTTACACTATATGCTCTCCATTGACATATTATCACCAATCGGTGTACATCTACAAGACACGCTCTGGCGACTGCAACTAGGTAGCCAAATTTGGAAAGAATCTCCGCTATCTCGTCATTTGGCGAGATCATTAGCATCTACTATTGTTATTTACTGAGCGAATACTGCACCAGTGAGTAACCGTAATTATAGTATATTGCTCGAGCAATGTGGCACGTGGATTGAGCGTCTCGACGACATAACAATAAGCGCTCTGCTCGAAGCCTCCGGTCACTGGTTACTGATATAGACTACCTTGAGATAATTAGACTGACAAAAATCAATCAATCAAACAAATGGCAGCTTATTATTTCCAAATAATATTGTAAACAACTATTTTGTGTGCCATCTATATTATAGTGTATTTTAGGTATAGATTAATAAAACAAGATCAACTAAATAAATATTTTTGAAGGCAATAGTTCTACCAGTGATTGGCTTGGTGCAGCGAATACATTTCTTGGCGAACAGCTGACCGAAGCACTCGGCACAGAAAGGTTGCTCGTTCTGAGAGGTGAACTTCTCGCCAGCCAACATCTTGTGGCAGTGAGTGCACAGGAAGCATTCCCTGTGCCATGGGGTGTTCTTGTAGGTAATCCCACCCTTGTTGATCACCTGTAGTCAATCAATCAATCAATCAATCAATAAATCAATCAATCAATCAACATCAGTGAGTGCACAGGAAACATTCCCTGTGCCATGGGGTGTTGTTAAAGATGATCCCACCTTGATCACCTGTAGTCAAGCAATCAATCAATCAATCTATCAATCAATCAATCAGCATCTTGTGGAAATGGGTGTAAAATGAAACATTCACGGTGCCATGGCGTGTTCTTAGAGGTGATGCCCCCCTTGCTTATCACCTGCAATAAGTCAGTTAATCAATTAATCAATCAATCATCTCAATAGATCAACAAATCAATCAATTAATCTATCAATCAATAAATCAATCTGCAGTTATTGGCAGTGACCTTAGTTTACTTTAATCGTTGGTCAGGAGTTATATCATGATATTGATCATTGATCAATGATATTGATCATTAATCAATGATATTGATCATTGATCAATACTATTGATCAATGATCAATGATACTGATCATTGATCAATGATACTGGTCATTGATCAATGATACTTATCATTGATCAATGATACTTATCATTGATCAATCAATGATACTGATCATTGATCAACGATATTGATCATTGATCAATGATAGTCACTCAAAACCCGCGAGAAAAACACTGAGGGGTCTATACAGAATGGGAGAAGAGATCAAACGGGATTCAATTTATGAATGAAATAAAATATAATAAAATAACAAAGTGGAAGAAATAGTCTTGCCCCATTGCACTTGATACAAATCAACGCTCTTACACAGCACGATGGGCTAGATTGACTGTTTGATTGCTTGATTGATTGATTGATTGATTGACTTACCCCATTGCATTTGAGACACCTCTGCGCATACTGTTCCTCATAGCAGCTTATGCACACGACCTCTTGGTCACGTGGTATAAAGCTCTTGCTTCCTATTGGCTGGCGGCAGACCTTACAACTAAAGCACTGCTCATGCCAGTTCTTGCCTTTGTACTCAAACTTCTTCATGCCTAAAGATACAAGAAAAATATAAAATAAGCAATCAATTAAAATCACATTTAACGTTCGTACCTGCCGACTACCTCCAGCATATATTTCCAAATAGAAGGATAAAGTCATGCAATGAAAATCTGTAAACATGTAAGCATGTCATGTGTAGAATTAAACGAATAAAAACCAAAACAATCATATTCTTCTCTAACCTCGCTATAATGCTAATGCTGATTTTCACATGCAGAATGATTGTCTTGATATTTAGTGGTGGCCAATAGACCTATAGGCAGCTGCTTTCAGAAATTGAGAGCGAAGCAGATTTCTGTTGGCTGAAGGATAAATCCGAAATCAACGTTAGTTTTACGGCCGGAGCTAAATCAGTGACGATTGAGCTCTGAGATTTGAACCGAGAACCTATGGAACCTGATATAGACGCTAGGCCAATTGCGCCATTGGCTGCAACGCAACACAAGCATGACTTACAGTACACGGACACAGTTGCACACTTACCCGCCTTGAACAGCCCTCCACACCCATCACACCTCTGAGCGAAGTTGTTGTCATGGCAGTCTGGGCAGAACACTCGGTCGTTCTTGTAGGCGAAGGGTTGGTCCACCAGCGAGCCCTGACAGTCAGAGCATTTGAAGCATCGCTCGTGCCAGTGCTTCTCCTTGTACGATAGGTCCTGTCATCAATCAATCAATCAATCAATCAATTAATCAATCAATCAGTCAATCCAAGGGTTGATCCACCAGCGACCTCTGACAGTCAGAGCATTTGAGCATTTCTCGTGCCAGTGCTTCTCCTTGTACGATAGGTCCTGTCGTCAATCAATCAATCAATCAATCAGTAAATCAATCAAAAAAGTTACTCTCTCATGAGTAAACAATGGATCGCACTTCTCTGTTCATTCTCTATAATCATACCGTTAAAATGGCGATAAATGTTATAAAGTAAGGTTAGTTGGCCCACGGATGATTATGTCTTTATCAGTAAACTCTAACTTCATTTGTCGCTTCTTACACACATGTGCAGTTGTAGCGATATAAGACTATATTCTAATGTGTCATAGTGGAATACAATAACTTCAAGAACATGAGGTTTAATTTAGTCAATAAATTCAATCAATTAATACTATTAACTATCACTACAAAAAAATTAAAGCAAAAATTAGGAATTTCAACGAACAAATTTGAACAAAATGCAGAAAGGGAAATGTGAAATTGAGTTCTAACCTTAGAATCGGTTCCTATAGGTGCCCTGCACAGCTCGCACATGTGCGCGAACAGAGACTCGTAGCACCTGATACAGAACGGTTTCTCGTCCTTCAGTATGTAGCGGTGTCCCGCAAGGTCCTGTGCGCAGTTGAAACAGTGGAATACTGCCGTGTCCGTCACCGTCATCTCAGCAAACTGCTGCTCCATGGTTCACTGGTGTCTCTAGAAACTCAGTTATGTAAGCCTCAACTAAATTGAGAATTGTTCAATTGATAAATCCCTACAATACCCTACCTCGATTTGAAAGATTTTGTAATTTGACCGTTTCAAATTCCAGTTTTGAACCCTTGTCACCACCCCCCCCCCCCCCCTCTCATTAGCCTCGTCTTAACGCATTTATGCCTCCTCGAAGAAAATGCATGTAAAAAGAAATCCCCCCTCCCCCTCAGAAACTCCTAGATCCACCATTGATAGCATGTTGTATAGCTATCAAAGTTTAAGCATATAGATCCTAAAGTAACACCTTTTATAAATTATATGCATGTGCAGGTTATTGGCCTACCTAAATGTCATTATTTTTGTCGCCCTCATGATTAAGTTCTATTAAGGAAATTAACTCGACATTTAAGAATTTCATTATTACTTGTGGTCAGTCTGACAGTATCCTTCCATACGAAAAAGAGGTTAAGGTGGGTTTGAATCTGATTAACGTAAAGGTTCAGAAGCACATGGATTCCCTTCAAGGCTGTTCAACCCAATCGAGCACTACCGCCGCAAACATGGGTTCCGCTTCACACCGCAGAGTATCCAGCACTCTACTACAGAGCACGGAGTAGCGAGCGGATTTTGAGCGAGCGTATCTTCTCTTAAGTGTTTGCATGACTGCTTGCAAATTTGTCTATTTTGAACAAATAAACATAGTTCTCTCTACTGTAATTAAACTTTAATATAGACGTTAAAGTGGTTTACAGTTTTATGGACAGCAGTAGAGCTTGTGAAGCATTTAGGATGGGTTTGTATATAAGCTTATGGCACATTCTCAACACATGAATCAGACAAAGTGTAGATAGGCCTACTGTAGGACCAGTCACAGCTTCCGTAACTTACAATTATTGAATTTAACAAAAAGGCAGTACTGTTTGAATATAAAAATTGTAAATCCAAAAATATGCCGTACAGTACAATGAGGATATAACGTCCCGTTACTCCCCCGAAGGCGTTGTCAGGGACGTCTCAAGAAGACTGTGCAACTTAAGTAGTACATATCACGAGAATACAATGCATAGACCGAAGAGAAAGCGAGATCCGAAACAGTGCAAATCCATTAGCCAGGGCAAGAGAGTCTGATTAAACAGATCCATGGAGGAAACATGGTTATTTTTTCAGCTTTCCCTACCAGGCTATAATACAACTGAACGATCGAAAATCGCAAGGCGCAGTTACCTATGGTGCCGATAGTGCTCGGGACCAACCACTTTTTGAGGGTAATGGTGATGGGCACCACCACTTTAAGATCTGAGACGTTTTGCATAGTGGGGTGACGACCCCTCTCTATGCATAATTCATATAACGCGATTGGGTACCACCACATTTTAATTTCCAACTACGCTCCTGGAAGATCATGTGGCAAAGAATGCCAGAGCATTGGGGTGGTAAAAGTGAACTATCGCCTACCTATAGAAATCGTATATCGGGAATATTAGCTTAATTAAGGAGATTAGTACCATGTGGATGAGCGAAGACTGCGGGATGGTTGATAGGGCGTGATTAGTTTAAGCTTGACAAGATAATAATCCTGAAGATTTCCAACGTTGATAATCCTAAAAGTTACAGAAGCAATCTTGTATTTTATTCCTCCTAAGATAGGAAGCCAATTCAGACCTCTTCTTTGATAACTGGCTGTATGAGAGCGAAATTATGTTATAGCATCGTAGCCTACGATACGTGAGTCTATTCTGAAGAGAGCCACAATGGCAAATTGTAACAGCTGCTTCAAAGAGTTATGTAGACCGACAGTCTGTCGTAATAAATTATGACTTGCACCGTACTTTTCTCTCGCAGCACACGTCATGTAGTTGCATTTCCTCTTAGTTCCTGATGTTGTCGTAAGCTGATGAAACAGACGTTAAAAAACTTAAATTTTCATTGATTGTTCGATTTCTATGAAAGAATGTTGCTACTTTTATTAACTATTATATTTATATGTTACCAGCTGCATTCATTGCCCCATTCATTCAATCAATCAAGAGATTAATCAATCATCAAGGTCGTCGGCAGAGAGATTGAACTGCATACCCGGGATCACCAGATTTTTAATGCGGTTTGCTCTCGCGGCTCTTTCAATCTAGACGATCTGGAGTTGCGGGACCACTATTCATTCAGTTCTAAATGAAAAGTTTTTGCAAAAAACACCTGTTTACACACAGGGTAATTACAATTTAAACGAATCAAATCAAACGTTCAATCAACCAAGTGATCAATTTATCAAACGATCAATCTATCAAGCGATCAATCTATCAAACGAACAATCTATCAGACGATCAATTTATCAAGCGATCAATCTATCAAGCAATCATCTATCAGACGATCAATTTATCAAGCGATTAATCTATCAAGGGATCAATTTATCAGGCGATCAATTTATCAAACGAGCAATCTATCAAGCGATCAATCTATCAAGTGATCATATATAAAGCGATCAATCTATCAAGTGATCATATATAAAGCGATCAATCTATCAAGCGATCAATATATCAAACGATTAATTTATCAAACGATCAATCTATCAAGCGATCAATCTAGCAAGCGATCATCTATCATCATCAAAGGATCTATCTATCAAGCGATCAATTTATCAAACGAGCGATCTATCAAGCGATCATCTTTAAAGCGATCAATCTACCAAGCGATCAATTTATCAAACGATTAATCTATCAAGCGATCAATCTATCAAGCGATCAATTTATCAAGCGATCATCTATCAAACAATCAATCTATCAAACGATCAATATATCAAGCGATCAATCCAGCAAGCGATTGCTTAATGGTCTCCCTAACACTTCTATCGTCCGTCTTCAACGCGTGCAAAACTCTTTAGCACGGGTTGTTTGCAAAACCACAAAATTTCGCTCTCATACAGCCAGTCTCATATTCATGAGCACCACTGAGCAAGCCGGCACTCTATTGTTATTATTTATTTTCGTGAAAATTGTTAGGGTTAGGGTTGGGGATAGGCCTAACACTATCCTAACCCTGACCCTAACCCTAAACTCGACCCTAACCCTATTCTACGCATTTCTATGTAAATTGAATTTAGATATTCTGTAATGTTCAGCCAATCACAATCGAGTGTTGGCCCTCATGAATATTAATTAGCTCGAGGCTCGATATTTTAATTAGGCATTTAATGTCTAGTCCTAAAAGGTATCCACGGGCTTCCTATCTCAGAACGCATAAAATACAAGATTGCCTCTCTAACTTTTAAAATTATAAACTTTGGAAAACTCACATATTTGCGGAACTAATCTCACCCTTTCAACCATGCCGCAGTCTTCTGGGCTCATCTGGTACTGATCTCCTTAATATCCCCGATATACGATCAGCTATAGGTAGGCGATCATTCAGTTTTGCCGCTCCAACATTATGGAGTTCTTTGCCACATGATCTTCGATCATGTACTTGTATTACAACCTTCAAGAACAAGCTGAAAACCCATTTATTTCCTCCTTAGATCTGTTTAATCAGATTCTCTTGCCCTGGCTAATGGACTTGCACTGTTTCGGATCTCGATTTCTCTTCAGTCTATGTAATTGCAATTGTGTGCTGGTAGTGTAGAACCGCTTGCAATTGCACAGTCTGCTTGAGACGTCGCTGACATCGCCTTCGGGTGAGGAACCGGACGCTATATTCTGCATTGTATTGTATTGTATTGTATTATTATATAGGTTAAATATAATACTTGTGGGAGCTAAAACACTAGCTATGTAACTTACTTGCAGCGGTTGTCCTGTAGCCTCTGTATGAATGTGTTGCCGCAGTATATCCGGTTTACTAGCTAGACTCCATACATCAGAGTTACACTTATAGACCTACGTGGAGTGAGTGAATGAGCCAAGAGTGCAACATTATATCAACAAGTCTCTGCCGCCGACTGTAAACCAGAAAAGTTGTAAACCGGAAAGATTTGCGAGGCATTGATCAAGTAACAGATTTTCTTATTTTGTTATCGTAAATATATTATTAGTTTAAAGTATTTGCTGATTTTCTTATATTATTGCCGAATACGATGAACTACTAGGTAATAGTAGATTCGGATTTTTTTATGGAAGGTGATGTCAGGGACGTCCCAGAAGAATATATATAGAACTACGCGCTGTCAAATATCACCAGAACATATTTGAAAAATGTCTGGATAGAAGAGAATAATGAATTTGAGGAAAAAATTCTATCCTGCTCCATTGCATAAGTTAGAACTTACGTTAACATTTATCGTAGCTGTCTATGTTGAGGCATGTGTGGGTCTGCAAAGAGTAAAGAGTTTGGAATGTCTGATGGCGGATCCAAGAGGGAGGCGTGGATCACAACCCCCCCCCCTCCCCCCCCACCCCACCGCCTTCCAGTTAGGACTAAAAAAACAACCAGTTTCAGGTAATTTTATTGCAGAAAATAGTTCAACATACCACGCAGCTGAAATTTTCAGGTAAATTAAATAAGTAGCAACCTGTGATGTTTTCAGGTAAGTCACCCCCCCTCCCTTCCCCCTTAAAAATCAGTCTCAATTTGCC
>JAQFZF010004826.1:0-10318 GCA_034695365.1 Enchytraeus norvegicus
GGGGTGAGAGGGGGCTATTTGAACTATCAACTGAAGAATATGAAGAAATATGGAGTGTCAAAATAAGTCTAGAGGGCCAGCCTCCTCCTTACCACAAAATACTAGTGATTTGCCAAAATATTTGTTAATTTGACACAAAAATATTTGCATACTAAAATTTTGTTCTTGACGCAAACCCTTAGCGGGCCGTACCGCAAGGCTCTGCGGAGCGCGTGCGGCCTGCGGGCCGCGTGTTGTGCACCCCTGGTCTATAGTGCAGCCTGTTAATCAAAAGTACTAGTAAATGGCTGGAAATTCTGCTGTGCTGTGCTAAAAAGAGCTACATATTTTGAATGGGCGTCTCAAGATCAATTGACATCAAATGTTAAGTTTTTAACATAGATCCGTCAGAAAATATTTATAGCATGCATACCAGAAACATTAATCTGATCAATTGACAGAAGATTCTTCCTTGACAACGTTTTCAGGTGAGAAATAATCATGGTGGTTAAATACTCATACAGGGTGCTCAGAGACCTGATCTTTTCAAATTCCCTGACTTTTCCCTGACCTCTGAACATTTCCCTGATCAATTTTTACCCAAAATTACGCGCATCCCCGCGTACAGTTTCAAATTGCGGGCTTCCAAACAAAGGTTTCTAACCGATGAGCCAAATGGCAAAGCATAATAAATGATGATACATATCCCATCTAGATAACTAACTCATATTTTTCTATTCTATTCTATTTTGTTTCATGTCTATTCAATTTTGCAAGCTACTGGAAAAGAAAAAATTATTTAGGAAAAATTATCGATTTTTTTCCCTGACTTGAGATCAAATTCCCTGACTTTTCTCTGTCAGCCAAATTCCCTGACTTTTCCCTGTTTCCCCTGAGTGCTGAGCACCCTGTCATAGGCTCATAGCATTGTCCTATATATCAACAGATTATGACATCTACCCATCAGTCAATGAGGATTCAACGCCCGGTTCTTAACCCGAAGGCGATGTCAGAGACAGTATTGGTCTTAATTTTCATAAGCCAATTTTCTAGCATTATTGTTCTTAATTTTTTTTAATACATTTAAATTGGCGGTCCCAAAGTCTGACTTATATCCTGTTATACTTTTTCTTTAAATATTAAACTTCATAAATATTATATTTTCGGAAGTGACATTATATAACATTCTTCATAAAATTTATTTCATTTTCTAATTTTTCTTTGAATATTAAACTTCATAAATAATATTTTCGGAATTGAACTTTATCTTTTTTTCTTCATAAAATGCGTAAATTTCATTTAATTCTTTATCAGATATAGATCAGCTTAGAGTATTGGAACACACGTGCTCATTAAGAAGTTAATTAATTAGACAAGATTTCGCACAAAAAGGTCCAAAAATGTATGCACTGGTCAAACAGACTTTCAGAAAAGTCTGTTTGAAAGAAAGCTCAAGAATCAATAGCCAATCCCCTCTAACAACCTTTCATCAACTGTAAGGATACGATGAAAGTCCTGTTAACATGTTCGTATGTAAAAGTCCTGTTAACATATTCGTATGTACAGTATTCGCATATTCGACAGATGACAGGAACGAATCTATTTACATGTTGTCTTTTCTTGGTTTCTATTTTACTTTTTTTCTCTTTTTTTCTCTCCATGATTAATCGTACCTTTGCCTTTTGAAGAGCGCACATGGCAGCTAGAGCAGATATACGACGAACCTACCGGCACCGATTACACACCCGTGCCAAGGGTGCTGGGATAATTTGCTGACTGACGTGGGATTTGATCCTGCGTCACTTGAATTCCATCACTTTACATCAGAGCAAAAGTTAACACCCGTACGCTCGGCGATATTATCCCATCGGAAATTAATCAACCAAGCAATCAATCAGGAGGGGAATTCAGGAGAGAATCCACAGCTTCCTCTGCGGTGGTGAAAAAGTTCATCACTAGATACATACAGCAATCAATCAATCAATCAATCAATCATCAAATTTATAAAGTAATTTATTATCCAAACTGATGCGGCAATTACTTATTTTATTATTATTTATTTCTACTTAGATGACAACGATAACTTCTATACTTAGGCCCAGTTTTACGACCTGTATTTAAATAAGATGGTTACTTAACCTCAGCTTCACTCCTCAACACCTGGGTTTAAAGAAGAATATGTTTACGTAAGTTTACGTAAAAGATCACTACTGGTGCTAGGCGCTTTCTGACTGCCAGTGATTGGTTAAGAAAGTAAGTCACATAATAGTAAACAAATAACAAAGCAGATGACCTACTTCCGTCTTTCTTTTAATAAGCAAATCCAGCAAACTTTCAGGTTTGATAAAAAGACGCATACGATGTGTAAACCCTTCGCCTATCGTCTAAAATCGATTTCGGAGGCGAATAGCTGGAAAAATTCACTCTAATAATTATAATTGAATTGAATTGAATTTTGTTTAAAATTGCAATCAAATCTCGGGAATAGATGTTAAAAACGATCAGTTGATCGATCACCTGTTCGATCAGGTATCAGAATTTAAGCTGAGTTTATAATTTAACTACATGATTTCGGGGAGTTAAATTAAAACACTGCTTATTAAATAATTTCTTCCATTTCCATGGCGTCAAAGGTTGTAAAACTGGGCCTAAGTGTCGTGACTGATACTAGTCTTCGAGCGTACTTTAGAAATTGCTCATTTGAGAAAATTAATTAGACATGCTGAATAACTTACTAGAATTACCAATAAACAATATTAAACAACTATATTTTATATAACACTTCTTTTAAACATAATAAATAAATGTTATCATATTTTTTAGCCCAGGGTCGTTTACCACCCAGGGCTCTAAAAAAAAAGTAAACAATAAGCATAAAAATAAATAATATTAAAAAAAATTAAAAAGCAAAAATACATACAAAGCATAACATTTGCATTATATGTTTCCAGCTCCTGCAACTTATCTCACTTTTTTCCAACCACGACGGGATCACTGTACGTTAATGATAATGTCTCTCTCTCTCTAGTGCACTGCCAAATGGCAGGTCCAAAGTACATACTCTGAAACATAGTCTGCTATCACGCTCACTAAAGAACAGTCCATCGATCATCAAGTTAATCCCATCAAAAAGGCCATGCCTTTACCACACCCAAAATATAACCCTTTTTGTTGGGAATACATATTCTGATTTCCGAGGTGGTTTCCCGTTGCCTTCCTCAGTATGAAAATATTAGTATGCAATATCTGTGTTAGTCGGCTTTTACGAAGCATGTGCAGTTTTCAATTGGTCTATTCTCAAGTTTCCCGGATCTAACGTATACGGGAAACTTGATCCAATATGGGATAATCGCAGATCTGTGGAATCCTGCTAGCCAGCATAGCCGCCTGAAGCCTGAGGGAGGGTGAATCCTGCACCCCTCCCAATGAGAGGATAGAGGGTGCCAGCACCACGGCTGGCCTCCAATGCGAGCGACAACAACAACACCTATCTAAATCTATCCAGTCAGACATCACAGAATGTCACTAAAACAGCTGCCATGCTGGGTGAACAACAACAACAATGTATAACGTAAAGCCTCACCCGGACCAGTCGGACGCTTTGTTCTTAGATCGCACAAAGTGGAACTTCATTTCCTGGCAGATGTCGTCACTGATGAGCCCTTGGAATGTGTCGCTGACGATGTCCGAGTAGTTCAACTGACTCACTACCAGTCTTCTGTCGCCCTTCAGCGCATTCAGATCTACACATCAATCAATCAATCAATCAATCAATCAATCAGTCAACCAATGAAGATTTAAAGTCTGTTTCCTCACCCAAAGGTGATGTCAGGGACATTACCTGGCTTAAGCTTTATACAATACATACCAGTTGTACAAACCAACATCAACGTAATGGTTGGCGTGACATATATATGTTGTCCCAGACATCCCTAATATCGTCGTCAGATGATGAAATGGACATTAACTCCATATTGTTTTAAATTACTTTATTATTAATCTCTTCTCTCTCTAAGTGCACTGCCTAACGGCAGGTCCATGGCATACAAAGTCTGTAGAGTTTGTGTGACAAGAATCTGTCAGAGACCATCGTCGGATAATGACGTGAAACCATTATTTGATTTGATCTTGGAGATAATTTTGTTTTCTGAGGGGTCCCTTAACCAGTGATGCGTCGTCGGTATCTGCAAAACACGTGCAGCTTTTGATTGGTCCATTCTTATAACTTTATTTATCTACCTGAGAGAACTTCATTTAAATGAGGCATGTTCATCATTTCTTCTTCCAACCTATCCACATCTTCTTCTCCTTCTGCTGAAACAGTCATTCAATCAATCAATCTATAGATCAATCAGTCAGTCAATCAATTAATTAATAAACCAGTCAGTTAATTAATCTATCTTAACTACTAATATTTCTATACACAATACACATCGATTAATATATTAATCTTTATTACGCCAGATGGCAGATAACCAACAGACAAACACGCATGATAAACAACAAACCAAACAACCCACAGTGCACAGACACAAAGTGCATAATAATAATAATAATTAGATATACACATTTAGGCCTACATGTATTGTACAACAACTACTGAAGCTGAGATAAATAGAAGGCTCAGGCTCGGGGGTTAAAGGCTTTACCCCCGGGAGAGCTGCTTGTCTTCGTTTAATGCTGCAGTGCAGATATTTAATTATTTTTTGCCTTAGTTGTATGGCGTAATTGGTAACACGCTTACTCGACAAGCAGGATGGATCACAGGTTCGAGTCCCAGCCGGGTCCGTATCGGAAAGGATCCTTCGATACAGAAACCGGCGTTAAACCTAGTTTAACAGGTTTTCTACCTTAACTGTTACTGTGGAATTTTGCATCCAACGGCGCTCTATAAAAATGCTTATTGATTGATTGATTGATAGGCACACAGAAAATCATTAAACTAATCTATTCTCATGGGATATCTTATCTATTCTTATGTTATTCTATATCTTATTCTTATTTATTCTTATCTATTCTTAATCTATTCTTATGGGATAGCTTTAGTGTCTCTTTAAGTAAAGTTTGTAAAACATAATACGGATACACATTATCTCAATTGGAGGGGGTCAGGTATTCACGTGGACCCAGATTTGTCTCTTTTATTCTATATTACGATGCAATGTGACACAATGTCTCCAATATCTTTATGCTGAAATTGCAAGCCCTCCCCCCCTCTACCGGAGTCAAGAACTGCCTCCCTCCCTCCCCCACCCGGTCTAGAACTATGCATACCAGTGTGTACCAGTACATTTAAGTGAAGCATAAATCAGAAGTAATGTTCAATAACATTTGGATACACACAGCCGCCATCTTGCTTTCTGTAACAGTTTCTGTAGAAACTCTTAATTACTCTCACAGCCAGACGTTATACAGTGACCTGGGGTCTCTGCAATCTATCCAAACATCTTCTGCTTGCTTGCTAGGCTTAGCCAACTTGTTCCATCGATGCATACGATGGAAGTGTGGGATTGAAATAGTTAAATGTCCAGCATATCTTGGAGGAGACGCTTAACCGTTACGCCACATGATTAACACTGGAGAGAGGAGAGATGACATGTTTCTTCTGACTAATCACCATACACACATAGAAAAAACACAAATCAAACACGCATACGGAAAGGCTCCGTGGTCTAATGACAGCACTGCAGCCTCAGAATCATTAGATCGCGGGTTCAATGCCCAGTTCTGGAGACCGTTTGAGTTGCAACTTGCAAGCCTTAAGCAAACCGCTTTACTCTCCGTTGCTATAATAGCAGCATACCAAGATTACATTTAGTTTCAATAACCAATATTCCAGTTTAAGTCAAAATTCGAGTTTACTGTCGGTCTCGTAAGTACTTCGACGTATTTGCACATCGCTTAAGTGAAATTGCATTCAATCTGTTGCATACATGCGTGCACATATCTCTTTCTCTCTCTATCTCTCTCTCTCTCTATCTCTCTCTCTCTATCTCTCTCTCTATGAATTCCCGACGGAAAGTCCGCAACAAATTGAAACTCAATTGAATTCGACGGCCCAACCACAGAGCCCAACCACAGACCCCAACCACAGAGCATAGAGCCATTGAGTCACAGAGGATAGAGCCATTGAGTCACAGAGCATAGAGCCATTGAGTCACAGAGTCATGAGCCAGCATAGAGTTATCTGGTCTGAGATCTTGAGTTCAGTTCAGTGCACAGCCGGTCTGCCACAATACTACAAAACCTGAGGGATACATAGATACATAGATAGATCTGCCGCACATCCGCCAAGGTTGAGGCTAATTTGAAGGACAAACTTATAACCGGATAGGTAGGATATTTTGATGGAACCGCTGTTTTTTGTTCTATTAAGTGGATATCGACGACTGCTGCAATGGTGGTAACGTCATCAGGCCTTACAGTTTAGAGGACTGAGTCTTCTATGGTAGTATAGAGCAGTAGTCCTTAATTTCGTATAGTCCCGCAGTAGTCCATATCACTACCCCCACCCCACCCACAGCCCATAATTATCACGGACTATAGCTCGACAACACGGACATCACTCTGACTACAGGCTCTGACTACTGCGCGAGATTGCCATCCTGCGATATGCTCATCAATAAATGAGCGAGACGGTAAAATATTGGTGTAAAAATTATATTCTGCACAGTGATTTCTTCATCCAATGACATGCTGTAAGTCACAGACTCCGTTGAGTATTGAAACCGTGACCGCTTGCTCAATATTCAAGTGTTCTACCGAGTATATTCAAATGCGATATTTAACTTTTACCTAACTTCGTAATGTTTGATTTTTAAGTTATAAGATGAAGTCATTAGAATAATAACAAAGAAAACATTTCAGCCCAATGTATCGCTTTCTAATCAAACCTTCACAATACTAAATAGTCCTGCCAATCTTGCATCGATTTCGTCGCTGGAGTTGACGGTTCATTTAGTCAACTTGAGAGGTCCTTGTTTTATATTGACGGGGGCTGCAATAGGTCCGTGCTTTTCTTATTCTCAGGTCGAGTTCTGAAAGAATATTAAGAATTATTGCCATCGAATGATGGAGCCACGGCTAGTGAGAGAAATAGATAGGCAGTAACTGGAGTATTTCGATCAGACGGTATAGATCGATTATACTAGGTATGGGAGAAGAAACTACTATTTTTATTTTGCGAATCATCATGACAGACGCATAACGATGAAATCAATAATGCATACATAGTAACAACAATGCAGTACATAATACACCGTGTCCCAAGAAAGTGATACACGGTTTATATTTGCAACTGAATCGCAAGTAGTTCACCGATCCCTGTGAAAATTAGCAGAAATGGAGAAAAACCAATTCTACCGAAGAATTTCAGTCAGATATCTTTACAAACTTATCTTTAAGCGTTATTGACATATGAATATGACAGGGGTCCAAGAACAGTTATTTTGTTAACGACATGACGGAACGTACAGTAGAATCAGATAATAACGAGTTTCAGACTAAAATGTGAAGAAAGGGAGGCCGAAAATGAGGTAGATGGATGGGGTCCACAAGTTGACTGGGTTGGGGCTTGGGCAACTCAAATAAGAGGTTCGTCAGAGAGAGAGTTGGCGCGCCTATTTCAACATCATCGACATGAGTAGACCATGACTCTAGGTCAACAGGTAACAAACAACATAATTATATCGCATCCCATAATATATATATATATATATATATATATATATATATATACAGTTACTGTAGCTCATCACATATAACATTCGAAATTTCGATCCAATGTTAAATTGAGTTTATATTTATCAAGGGACGTCTTAATGGGATTGAACTGACTCTAAGAAAACCAACGAACACTATCAGATTCGCTCTACTAAACTATATACAGTTAATGATTCACACTTTTAAGAGTCTGATATGAGGATTAACGAAAGCTAGGTTACACTGTCAGTAATTGGCATGGTTTCTGAAGAAAGTCATGAATATTTTTTTCTCTCTCATCCTAATTCTTATCTCTCCATCTGTCAATGAGCGACTGCTCAATGTGAGTGTGCTTGAATGTGTTCCTACGTTTCTATATCTGTTTGTGTGTGTCCGTGTGTATGTGCAATTGTGCATGTATAAATCTGTTTTTGTGTGTTTACTGTTTTTTTTTATTATTTTATTTTTTTATTAGACACCAAAAAGGGTTAGACAACGCTGTAAGAATCACTGTTTCAGTATGAATAGAATAGGTACACAAATTACAACAAATCTATAACTAACAGTAATTCTTGGTGTCTAATTAGCAATGAACAAGATCAGTTAGTGTAAGTGTATTAAATTTTGTTGATAACAATCATAGCCTCAATAATTATAGCCTTATAGCGATTCAATTATAGCCAATTACATTAATAGCAGTATAGCAACATAAGAAAATTGTGAAATTGAAGACTTAGGCCTAGTACTAGTAGAATATTGAAAAGTAGAAAAGTAGAATAAACAAAAGTAGAATAACTAAAGTTGAATGAAATTGAATTGTAGGATAATAATATGTAAAAGAATGCATTGGCCTGAGAGTTTAATGTCTCTTTCCATATCCAATACTGAGATTAGATTGAGATTGCCTAAATTAATATCGATATATAATTATAAATGTAAAATACAGATTAAACATCGTTAAAAACCTGTGTAGTGGAGGAAATTAGCAACAGTAAGCGGTACAATGCTACAATATAGATTTAACGCCCATCTTATCGTCTGACGACGATACCATGGCAGTAGCAAACAGCAGCAGTGGTTGCAGTACAGTCACAGATAAGAACTGTGTGTCCTATATGAAGAGATCGGTCCGATGTCAGCAGCGCACTGTCACTGACCAGTGTGTATAGGCTGTGAGTGGACTGTAGCCTAGCTTAGAGAATATGACATGGTAGAGTTGCAGTTACGTGAGCAACTGAGCATACAAGCGCTGTTACTTGATTACTGTAGTTTCGTTTATTGAAACCAAGTGCGTCATAATCCAATGATATAGAATTCCTTGCATAATCTGAGCTTGTAGATAAGTTAGCTTGTACATAAGTCTGCTTGACATAAATAAGATAACATTTAGGCCTACTGTCTAATGGACTTCTTGCACTGTTTCCGATTCCTCTTTCTCTTCTGTGTATGCATCGATAAGTGTGTCTGGTGATATAGAACTGCTTGCAGTTGCATAGGCTGCTTAAGACGTCCCTGAAATCGCCTTCGGGTGAGGAACCGGGCGTTAAATTCTCATTGTATGGTAAAATTCTAACATTACAACCTGTACATTATAACCTGTAGTGTAGTTTCGTTTATTAAACTCATAGGCGTAGTAATATTTTAAGCTAAAACTGTTCATTGCGTAGATTGAGGTTCAAAAATTCGGTGTCATAACGAGATAATTAGCGTCTGTGTCCTCGAGACCTCTACTGGTGGTCTCAGTACACAAAGGGCAGAGCGAATGATCTAAGTTATACTCGCAGTCCTTTACAAAGTGTATTGTGGTACTGACTCAGCAGTCAAGTTTTTAGGCCAATTTTGACGTCTCTGACATCATCGTTGGGTGAGGATCCGGCCGCTAAATCCTCATTGATTGATTGATGTTATGCCTTGAGCTGCAGCTTCTTTCGGTGTAGCCTAAATCTCTTATAATGTTCTAAGCATTATTAAGCAAACTAATTATAAGTTGATAACAGGTATAAGACAACTAGGCTGGTTCCATAGAATTATACTTTTGGACTCAAAGTTGATGTCAATATGTGCGTTTGTAATTTAATACGTGTAGGCTACCGTTAGTGTGAGAGTGTGTCAGTGTGGGAGTGTGAGAGTGTGTAAGTGTGTCAGTGTTCTAGTGTGTCAGTGTGCGAGTGAGAGAGTGTGTGAGTGTGTCAGTGCGCGAGTGTGTCAGTGTGCGAGTGTGTCATTGAGCGAGTGTGTCAGTCAGCGAGTGTGTCAGTGTGCCAATGTGTTATTGTGTGAGTGTGCAAGTGTGTCAGCGTGCAAGTGTTTCAGCGTGGGAGTGTGTCAGTGGGTGAGTGTGCAAGTGTGTCAGCGTGGGAGTGTGTCAGTATGAGAGTGTGTCAGTATGCGAGTGTGTCAGTGTGGGAGTGTGTCAGTGTGTCAGTGTACGAGTGTGTCAGTGTGCCAGTGTAAGAGTGTGTCAGTGTGGTAGAGTGCTAGTGTGTGAGTGTGCGAGTGTGTCAATGTGTCAGTGTGTCAGTGTGACAGTGTGACTGTGCGGAATGTTATGAGACAGTCCAGCGCTGAATTACTTTGATCACGGTTGGGTTTGGTAATTCTACAGCCGCCATAATAATATTGTAAAACTCTTCAGATA
>JAQFZF010004827.1:0-10318 GCA_034695365.1 Enchytraeus norvegicus
CTGGAGGAGCGCTCCCAAGGACGAAGATAGAGGGGTCAGCACCACGGCTGATCCTCGGGTGGGCAACAACAACAAGAGATGCACAAACCCTGATCCAGGGATGCTTGAGAGCATCCTTGACAGTGATGATAAAGATATGTACAAACTCTGATCCAGGGATGCTTGAGAGCATCCTCGACAGTGATGACAAAGAGATGAACAAACTCTGATCCAAGGATGCTTGAGAGCATCCTCGACAGTGATGATAAATAGATGTACAAACCCTGATCCAGGGATGCTTGAGAGCATGCTCGACCGTGATGATAAACAGATGTACAAACCCTGATCCAGGGGTGCTTTAGAGCATCCTCGACAGTGATGATTAAGAGATGTACAAACCCTGATCCAGGGATGCTTGAGAGCATCCTCGACAGTGATGCGGTGCTGAGGATTGAGTTGAAGCATTCCATGCAGCAAGTTCTTAGCGTCATCGGATATATCCAGGTACTGTCTGCTATGAGTCTGCAGCAAAAAGACTTTATAAGAAATCAACTACAGTGACACTACAGATAACAAATGGGCTACCGATACCCTGCCCAATTAACACTGACTATATGACATCAGAAACTGATCTCTGGCTTTATAGAAAATACTATGTAATGTTGAACATTAAAAGAATGCAATCCTTTACAATTATATATCTTAGCGTTTATGATTAGGAGTACCGTAAAAACAATTGACCAAACATGCATAATAAAATAGCATGTTAGTAAATACTAAGCATGGTCGCAACTAGAGGAAATGTTAGTAAAATAGATACAGATTTATAATGAAAATATCACAGAGAAATCGATAACATCCTGATTGAATCTGTACTTTTTTTAAACTGTCAAATTAGTAATTAATTGACTTTGATGATTAATTAACAGATCGAACACAACACATAAATCGCACAAACCAGTTCTTGCACATCTTCAGCAATGTAAGGAAGTCTACCCACAAGCAGTAAGTTGAGTATATGCCCCAGTGACCACACATCCACAGCCTTGCTGTACGGCTCGTTTCTCTGCCGCTCGGGGGCGTCAAACTGGCAACTTGTGCTAACGTAACCTTCAGTCAGGCAATATGGAATGTCATTTAGATAAATAACTAAGAAATTAACAGCAAAATAAAATATTATGCATTCTACCAGTAATCAGAAACTGCACCATAGTCTTTCTAGTATCATTTGTTTTTGATATTCTTACTTGTGTAGGTCAAATGTTGCTGGAGACATCTCTGATGTCGTCGTCAGATTATGAAATGGACTTTAAATTCACATTGATTGATTTATTGATTCATCTCGGAGTCTCAGAATTAGTAAGTAGCTTTCAGTAATTATATTAAACTGATTGGATATAAACTATGCTGTGTATTTGCACTTGCCTCACTAATTTGTTTGTTCTCTGTTTGTTTCATTACCTTCTGGTAAATAAAGATTGATATAAATAGAGCTATATTTTTAATAAATGAAAATTTGCATTGAGATAGGTGAGAATCCGAAATTGATCCGTAATTAGAAGACCACAAAATAAAGTACCAGAATCATTCAACTACACAATTTAAACAAAGTTCTACAGACAAGAAAAAATAAAATAAAATAATATTAAGAAACTTGCTGCGAACGCTTACCAAATTTTTCTCGTTCAAAACTAATGTACATCCTTGCTGCCACCTTTCTCTCTTCATCCTCCACTGAAAATTGGATAATATTGCAAAAATCAGTCACATATTAACTAATTATCTACTATCAAATAATCTAATATTTAATTGACTCAACAGTTTTATAAAAATCAAAGCCAGATGGATGTAATATTTATTATACTGCCGTGATCTGATTAGATTAACCATTAAATTCTTTTGGTTCAGCACACCTTCCCTGTGAGAAATAAGTCATAGCTTCAGAAATTCCATGGTTGCAATGGTGGACGAAGCAACTCTACTTGCAAAACCAAATCTTTGGAATGTGGACAGAATGTTGTTACCATTATAACAGCGCAGCAGTAGCACAGTGAAAGAAATGTTCATTTAAGATGACAGGTCTGCTTATGATTGAAATATAGGAAACTAAATGCATATATACCTTCATATGAAATGCATATCCTGTCCTTCAGCAATGGATTGAGTAAAGAAGTTGATAGAACAATATATTTTATATTTGAATATTTTTCTTATATTATATACATTTTCAATATATTTTATATTATATTATTATTTTTACAAAATATTGTAAACATTTGGCACACAAGCCAAGATGGAAGAGATCTACACTGTGTTTTTTATAACTGAGAACGCTTTATATTTGTAATAAAATTGTAAATAGTACACTGATCCCTGTAAAAATTTTCAGAAATGGAGATCAACCATTTCTAATACACTTACATGAGAGGGGTCCAAGAACAGTTTTCCAGTATTGAATTATATGACGTCATCTGGTTATAGTTGATTAAATTGTATTCAGTGAACCGATTCCTGTGAAATTGCTAGCAATATTGAACAACCAATTCTATCTAATGTCACCAAATATCATATGGATATCCTTTTCCTTTTTTTCCCTTTATTCCTTTATTTATTATCGAAGTGAATCAAACAGAAGCTACAATGCCATAGTATACAAACACACAAAAAGTCAGAAAGAACAGTTGTGCAAACTTAATTAAACAGGTGAGTGAAAATAATTGAAACTTAATATGAATAAAGTCATTCATATAAACTGTAGCAAAAAAAGAAGCAAGTCTAAAGGAACAGCAAACACGAAAGAGCAAAGTTGCTCTGTATCTTTAAAAAGTAGAAAGTTATTCATATTTAAGTATGACAAGATAGACAAATTGTGCAGTTTCATAATTTCATGCAATGTTAAATAAACCTCCATCTTTCAATGCTTGCCTAACCCTATCTTTATTCAAATATCAATAACTTTCTTGTTTCTAAAGATATCCAAATTTTAAAGATATTCAAATATCAATCACTTTCTTGTTTCTAAAGATATTCGAATAAAATTTGGTGACATGCGATCAAATATTCGTTCCATATTACTGGCAATTTTCACAGGAATCGGTTCACTAAATACAATTTTGTTAATTGCAACCAGATGACGTCATATAATTCAATACTGGAAAACTGTTCTTGGACCCCTCTCATGTTCATATGTCAACAACTTTTTTGTTTGTAAAGATATATGAATGAAATTTCTCTAAATGTATTAGAAATGGTTGATCTCCATTTCTCCAAGTTTTTACAGGGATCAGTGTACTATTTTATTACAAATATAAAAACGTTCTCGGTTATAATAGACACAGTGTAGATTTAAGAAATAAAACACAATTTCTTAATACAAGTATAAAAAAATAAACATAAAATATATAAACAGTATCTCAATGATATACTTTCTTGTTTAGACTAATTATTTACATATTCATTGTTACAAACAGATCCTACCAAAGTAATCGTTGTTCTCAAGCTCTTCTACATCGATGGCCAACTGAAAGAACGTGAGTTTGATAGGAGAGGAGTTCTCTTTGTTAGCCAGCTGAACACAGTGTGGGTCTATAGCCCTGTGTATGATGTGCTTAGAGTGGCAGTGCCTTACTGCATCCAGCACTTGCCGCATGTAGTGACTGCAGCAATCAATCAATCAGTCAATCAATCAATCGCATGAACAGTGTCACACTGCATCCAGGACATGTCACATGTAGTGACTGCATCAATCAATTAATCAGGCAATTAATCAATCAATCAATCAATCGATCGATTATATTAAGAGTGTCTTGAACTCTTGATGCATACAGAACTTGATGCATGTAGTGACTGCATCAGTCAATCTGTCGATCAATCAATCAATCATGTTAACAATGTCACATTGTATCCTGGACTTGTCCTATATTGTGACTGCATCAAACAATCAGTCAATCAATCAATCAATCATTCAATCAATCAGTCAATCAATCATATTAACAGCACTTGTCACATTCAAACATTCCAAAGAATGGACATTTGTTAAAATTTGTTCTATTTCACAATACATTCAGATTTTGGACTAACGCCGACAGGGATTAGTGAAACGGTTAGTGTGTCTGGCTCAGGATCAATGATGGCTGGAGGCGTGGGAACGATTCCCAGGTCGGTTGGCAAAATGGGCCTGGCACCCTTGCGCATAGATGCATATCGGTGCCTGAAAAATGGAAGGCTAATCGAGTACCTGCACTGGCTGCATAGAGCGCCCACTGAAAGGCAAAGGTACAATTAATCATGAAGTAGAAATATAAAATCAAACAGAGAAACTAAGAAAGGAAACTCACACATGCGTCGATCATGTGTGAATATAAATTTTAGTTTGAAAACAAATTGGTATGCTTTAAATATATAAAATAAAGTGAATGGAGTGAATTACCTGGCTACAGCTTCACTATAGACAAAGCCACCCAAAGCTCTTCTCACTATCTCAAAGCATAAATCTGCTCCCTCTAAGCTAAAATACAAAATAAATACCGGTAATAATAATAATAAATGTTAAACGTTCATTTCCTCATGCAGGGGTATATTTGTGGAAAACTGAATGTGTCTCTAATCAGTACTCACAAGTTACAATATGTGAGGTCTACAATTATACAGTATTATATATATAATGTCCATTTACACATAATTCTAATTATGAAATGATACAATTAATTGATAGTTATGTCATCAAAGAGACCCACTATAAAATCATTCTTAAACTTAAACAAAGAAACTTAAGTATAATAAAGAGTACAAATAAGTTTAAAAAAAAGCTAAAGCCGAGTTTAATGTTATTTTCATCTCTCGGAAGGCTATCAGTGATGAGCGAGCCTAGGATTTGAACTTCACACCTACTGATCCCCAGTCGGATATCTAACTGATCGGCCACTGGTTCCAGCCAATAATTATATATTAATTTATTAATTCTATAAATAAATCATCAAGAACTTACTATTCAAATACGAAGTAGAAGTAACGCTCATCGTAGAATGTCTCAAGCAGGCCGACTATATTTGGATGCTTGAGGCGCGGGTAGATGCTAGCCTCTCTCCTTATATCTGTCATGTCATCATACAAGAAACATAAGCTGGAGAATAATTGCCAGCATAAAATCTATTTATAGACTCGGTGATCCAGTGGTAGCAAGACTGTCCTTGAAACTAGAGGTCATGAGTTAAATGCTCAGTCATGTCGCAGCTTTCAGCAAGCTGTTTAACTCTTCACTGCTAAGAGCACAATAGGTGGACAGTGAAGAAATATTTATTATTATTGCACAAACGAGCCAAATTCTGAAACGAATCCTGGCTTTCCCATCAGATGGCAAGTATACTATCGTAAATCTAAATATTAGTAAAATATAACAGTAAACATTAACTTATACTGCTTATGAAATATCCATACTAGTAATTATACATCATGTCCGTGTACTGTATAGTGCAGCCTATACAGTCAATTTCACTCAAATTAAGAGTGCTTAAAAAATTTACTACACATAATATTTAAAGCCCATTTAAAACTGATGCCAAGGATGGTATTATCCAGCTAGCATCAGTACAATGTCATCAGGAAATCCTGCTGAAGTGGCTATGTGATTTAGATATTAAAGCTCTCTAACTGCGACAAATGCACTCCAGGAGTTATCAACATGTACATTGTACAGAAATGACTTTCACTGTTTGGTTTAGACATGATAGTCCTAAGTAGCATTGCATAGATTGCCACTGTTTGATATAGTTATGGAAGAATAGCTATAACTAATCAATGAATGAATTCTGAAAAATTTGACACAGATAAGAGAGCTGTATCTAAAATCAATAATTGATTAATTGATTGAAGTACCTGCCATGCTGAATCCAGGGTAGCTTGTGAACGAATGCAAGTCAATGATCTTCACAGCAAACGACTGACCTGACTTCTTGTTGACACAACGTCTTACTATGCTACATGTGCCCCTAATACCACAAAAAATGTTAACAAATATTTTTAGATAAAATACATATTAATAAATATCCCGTGCTCATCAAAATGTTTGTTAGATCAAAAATGGAATTGTAACTCTGGGTGGAGTGTATATGCATTTATGATGAAGAAATTACCGTACAACATATGAACAATATATCATCCACATTTTTGGGTTCCATAGATGTTCGTTAATCCGAATTTTTTACGGAAGCCCAATTATTTTTACATGCATTTATTTTCAAGGAGACCAAATTTAATCGAGTCTAATCGAGGGGGGCAAGCGTCCAAATTTTGTATTATAATGTGCCAAACTAGAAATAATTTTCAATTCTAGGGGTTAGGAAGCCGGGGGGGGGGGGGGGGGTGAGCAATCCACCCTCGTCAGGTCGAGTCGAGGGGAGCAGGTACAATGGCTCCCTAACTCTGTTCAAAACTACAACCAGGCATTCGTACAAAACATTTCATGCATCAATTGCGCATATTAACTGAAATATAGAGAACTTAACTTACTTAGCTACAACTTCACAGATGTCATATTCCTCTTCGAATGAAGCTCCATTTGAGTCATTCAACTCGTCACCGTTGCTCCTTTCTTCATCCATATCTCTGCACAGTAATTTTTACGATATAAAAGGTTAAGGTTGTGTGCCATGTTCATTACCGAACGTAAGTACGGAGCTGATCCCAACCCTGGGCAATGGCAGAACACAGGTGACATAGTCATTAATCTGACAATGAGATCGCCAACCTCAATTTATACAATCCAATTTGATAACTGGATCATATACACCAGACCTGAGACCTGTGGTGTCACTGGTGTGTCCATATATAGCCCGTTTTTATCTTACTACCCCTTGAATAATAAAGAAATATAAAGACTCATTATAGTGTGTTGTTTTGTTGTCTTTATTCAACATTCTAAAGGGTTTTAAGTCTAATTTAGGTTATTTAATTAACATTCACATGCTCTATATACAGGGTGGGGCCAAAAAAACACCCCCTAGCGAAATCTCAATAACTTCGTCAAAACTCATGATTTTTTCTAAATATTTTAAGGCCACTAGAGGAAGAATTTGACATCTAACCTCCAATTTTGGTCGAAGAATATTTCTTTAAAAAAAGTTCCTTAGTTTCTACGAAAAAATTGTTTAAAAAATTACCAAAGCCTATTCAACAGGCATTAATTTCGTTATATTTGAATTCTGGCCTTGAAAGTGGTTGTTTGTCGATGCCGACGATTCTACTTAAGTGGGTGTTTAAAGTGACCATCATCTGTTTCAATGCGCGCCTGTAACCTCTGTTTGAATAATTGCACAGCCAGATCGATAGTCCCTTTTGGCAGGTCTTCCCAGATGGACTCCAGCACCGTCTTAAGTGCAACATTTTGGTTGGTCTCAAACGAACACTTTGTACTGCCCAAGCATAGCTCCCACGACGTGGTAGTCGAGAGGATTGAGGCCAGGTAAGATTGGTGGCCACTCACCCTTCTTGATGAACTCCGGACTAAGCCGCTCGATCTGTTCTTGTGCCACTGCTATTTGAATATGCTTTGTTAATTTGTTTTTTTCAATTTTTTCGTAGAAACTCGGTAACTTTTTTATTTCAAAATATTTTTCGACCAAAATTGGAGGTCAGATGTCAAAATTCCTCCTTTAGAATGCTCTAAAATATTTTGAAGAAATCTTGAGTTTTGACGGAGTTATTGAGATTTCGCTAGGGGGGTGTTTTTTTCCCGCACCCTGTAGATGGTATTTTTGATGTCTTCTTATAAATGTGAGGCTGTCACAACTGACGAACAGGTTGACTGATATATCAGATCTTAAAATAATTTCAGTTCAAGTTCATATTCAGTTCTTAAATATGGAATTTCAGTCCAAGTTCAGTTAAAGATCAGAGGTTTTGAATAATTTCAGTTCAAGTTCACTAAAAGTCAATAACTTCCGTTTAAGTTCAAATCAAGTTTACAACATTAATTTCAGTTCAAGTTCAAGTATGATATTCTCTGCAATAATACCTATTTCTTAATATATGCATTTCTGCTAATGGTGCAGCAAACAAATATGAAGAGAACAGTATAACAGCAAGAATCAATGTCCGGTTGTTATTCTATTGAATAATTGCAATATTTAACATTACATTCGCTTAGTAGACAACCTACAAAGATACTCCCGTTAATATCAAGACACCACAAGCAAAATAGATTGGGGTGAAATATGCCAGTCTCTTGACTCTTGTCAAGACAAGTTGTCAAGACAAGTTGTCAAGACAAGTTGTCAAGACAAGTTGTCAAGACTCTTGTCAAGACAAGTTCCAGTCTTTTGCCTTGGTGAGGATGAGGAAGTTCTGTTAGATTTAGGAATGCATGGATATTGGATAGGTTTATTACCAATTTAGGATCAAAAACGCATGCAGATATCCCAATGTAGGATAAGAACAAGCTTTTTTGAACCATTCATCAAGACAGATTGTGAGTCTATGAGCCTGACTGAGGAAAGTTTTCAGTCAATCCTTTTTCTGAATCACCTGAGCCTGCTTTATTTTGTTGATGCAAGCTGACTCTGGAAGATTAAATTTCGATAGAAAGTACTAATCATTGCTCAAAATGACTACCGGTCCATCATCGTCACAGGGTAACATGAATAGATTAACATATAGCCTATTGTAGGCCTATATGTTAATGTTCACATAGATTAGCAACGTTTAGAGACTGCAGTTAATCGACGTTGGTGCTCTTCAGATCCAGCTGGTGCTCTTCAGATGCCACGCAGATTGCTTATAATATTGATTGATAAGCACAATCTTCAAGTGTCTGTGGTGTTAAAGTCATTTTTCCTGATCCCTGAACCTGGCGATATTGCCAATTTGCCATATACTTGTTCTGCCTCCTTCCTATTGGCCTCACTCTTGAGGAACTCGCTATACTCAATATTACTTATCCATGTTTTTGACTAAAATGCGCTGTCAAATTAGTGCAATTTGTACCAGCAACAACTGGCCGCATTCCACTCCAGTTTTACTGTTGAGGACTAAACACTGAGGGATTTGTTAACAGTGTCGTCGTTACAGAAATAGTTCCAAATACCGCTTTCTTTCTTCCTGCCCGCAAACATCCTTGACATCGACGACATACTCACTGCTCGTGACTCTGTATCTACTGTTAAGTGTATCTACTCGAAGAATTGGATAATTTTGTTGCTGACAATAATTATCACAAATTCACACAAAATCTCCTGTACTAATCAATAGAGCTTGCAACAAGAACATAAACAAATACTTTCGTTGTCTACCTAACGATACCTAAAGATGTCTATGGTTTCATGCTCTATACTCACATCCTTGCATTAATGTCACAACGTTTATGTTTTTTGTTCTTCTTGTTCTTCACTAAGCAATCAATATGCTGATTGGTTTCGGCCAAATTGTATCAATCTGCTCATAACTTCAGTTCATAAATTAATTTCAGTTCAAGTTCATATTCAGTTCTTTAATTATATTTTCAGTTCAAGTTCTATTCAAGTTTATCAAAAGTCAATAATTTCAGTTCAAGTTTTAGTTCAAGTTCAAGCTCAAATTAACTGAAATATCACTGCTGACGACCCATATAAGAAATGGACATTAATTCTATTAGTTGCTTCCAATTTACTGACCCATAAAGGCATGGAGGGCTTGATCCGAGATATTACTCTCTGACTGACTTGACCGACCATTGAGCCATGGAGATGTATTAAAAGAAATACAAGGGCCCACAACGTAAATTTGTTATCATGTACTGGAATAAGAAAATGGACAAATTATTTTGCGCAAAATGATTGAAACATGCTAGAAATCAGCTATATTTAATAGAGTAATAGAGAATAGCTAGATGTCATCATGGACAATCATTGCACGTTAATGTGTGCTTCGTGTTTATTCTTACAATAAAATACAATGATGATACAATGATACAACTTTGGTTTCTCACTCGAAGCGATGTCAGGGAGCAGAGAGAATAAGCTAGAACATTTGTCTCTAAATTTTTGAAAACAGTGCAGAATAATTTTTAGGGCTAGGGTTGTGGTAAAGTTACACCAGCCCTAACCCCAAACTCTATCATCAACCTAACAAAAACTATTCTTTCCATTTGAGTATTTGAAAAAAAACTGCTGTCCAATTTGAATTTTCATAACTGAATCAATTATTTTTTAATATACTCAGAGACAGCAAGACTTGTCTACCATCAAGTCTCACGATTTGACTGCTTGTCTTTTCTTCTTCTAAGTATCCTGCCAGCGTAGACGGTCATGGTGTTCCATTTTTCTCTGTCTGTCGTGCTTCTGATCATTTCTACTTCTCCTACGTTCAT
>JAQFZF010004828.1:0-10318 GCA_034695365.1 Enchytraeus norvegicus
TGTTTCCTGATCCGCCATACTGGCTATCAGAGGGTTTACTACCGAATATACTGCTTCCGCCACTAGAAAATCCCATAGAATTACCGCCGCCAAATCCCGAAGAGCTGCCGCTACCAAATCCATTACCCTGAGAATTTCCACCGAATCTATTATTTTGCCAATTTTCGTTGAATCCGTTGCTACGACTAAATCCGCTATTATCAGATCTTCCGTTGTATCTGTTATTGCGAGAATCGCATTCGCCGGTAGCAATAGAGCTACAACTAAAGTGCCCACCAAATCCACTACTCTGCGAGCTACTACCACCCGCAGATTCCTTATTACGTGAATTACCATTAAATCCAAAATTCCGGGAGCTACCGCCAAACTCGCTATTGCTAACTCGATAATCATTATTGCGAGTGCTACGATCAAATCCCTGATATTGAGAGCCGGAATTGAAACCGCCGAATGATTGTTTACCAAATCCGCTTGAACCCTGTGTATTATTCCTACTACTAGATTTTTCCTCGTCACTACACCTCCCACTTTCTTCAGATTTCTGCTTTACTTCAATCTCTCCCCCTCCCCCATTACTCCCCTCCCCTCCTCCATTTTCCTCCCCTCTTCCATGACTTTCTCTTCTCTCCACCCCTCTCGTACTGCTCCCACCCCTCCCCTGCTCTCTCTCAACCTCCTCATACCAGCTTCCCCCCTCATTTGTATCAGCCTGCCGCCCTGCTGCTGAAACAACACAAAACACATAAGAACATAACAAGAGCCGGTTACGTTACGGTTGAGCGACTGGACTGCAGATTGATAGGTTTGTGGTTCAATTCCTAGGGCTCTCCCATCACTAATGTAGCCCTCGGCAAACAAACCTGACGTTAAATTCGGCTGTATTCTTTTTTTAGCCTTAATTACACAGTGATAACAAATAACATTATGGGATATTGGGTCAGGAAGCATCAGATGCTTATTTCAGGACCAATTTCGCATCCTATGCATCGACCCACTCCACTTGTATTTCCGAGATTTTACTCTCTGATCTGATCTCTATCTTCATCGGGGGTTAAACCATGGACATTTTTTATGTTCGAAAATCCATGACGCTACCACTAACCCAATGAAACATGCATCAGACATGATCAAATTATGTCATAGAAATTTAACTAAAGTGTAGCTATGATGTACATAGAACAACTCTGCTAGCATTTCTAAATCTTAAATATTATTTTAAAATTACAATAAGTTCAACTTTAACAATTTACAAATCGTTCTATAACACACTAGATTCATGGAATATTATTTTTAAAATCAATAGTATTTGAACCAATTCACTATGCAATATGCAACACGCAATTGAGCCTAGATTCTTGTAGGAATTGAAAGAACTACACAACGCTTTGAGAGAGAGAGAGAGAGAGAGAGAGAGAGAGAGAGAGAGAGAGAGAGAGAGGGAACTATGTTTTATTGTTTTATTATTCATGCAAGACGACAAAATACTCAAGACGAATAGCAAACAGTCATGCAAAAAGAACACGAAAAATGAAAAACACAAGTAAGCACACATGCATACAAGCAAGAAAATCACCGGCCGTCAGTATGGACACAAAAGTATCTTATCTAGCTGACCACCAATTCAATATCTTACATAGCATTCAATTAGAATTCAGTACTATTATCATGTAGTTGTAATTTTGAGAAAATACAGTTCAGATAATGAATATTAAGCTGTGATGTATTACTTAGAAAGTTTTTATAATGTTTTGAAAACACTTTGATGATATATTGCGGTAAGCAATATTTAAATTTCTTCCGAACATACATTAAGATCTTATATAACCTAGGATATAAAATTTAATATATTAATAACAATGATTGGTCTGGTTTCACATCCCAGGACTATGTTCATACATGTAAGCCATTGCCACAATGATCCTCTAGCATTACATTAATCAAATGAATAGTGGTCTAATGGCAGCACTGCGGCCTCAGAATCATGAGGTCGCGGGTTCAAAGCCCAGTGAAGACCATGAGTTGTAAGACCTGGTATGCTACTTCATTCCAGTGCTATAATAGTAAGCAGTGGGTGTACATTTACCACGACACGCTCTAACGACTGCAACTAGCTAAGCCGAATTTGTAAACTCGCTTTTTTTTTTCCCTTATGCCCTGGGTGGAAAACTACCCTGGGCTAAATAAGATAAAATATCACATAAATTAATCACATAAATTAATCACATAAAATCTTAATCAATATTGAACAGATCATATGCATGTTTATTAGAGATTAAGAAAGATCTATTCAATTAACCTTTTGTGTTTCCTTTATTTCTCAGAGTGTGATTGACCTTTGCACTCTTAGCAGTGACAGCAGGCTTCTCCTCTTTCACCAGTTCTTTCTTTAACGGCTCAGTACTGCACGCATATATAATTCATATATCTTGGGTGGCGTAATAAAATACAATGAGGATTTAATGTCTGGTTCCTCACCCGAAGGTAATGTCAGGGACATCCATACACTGTCATAATGCTCAATTCCAAGGGAATTGAGTATTATGAATTCCAAGTGACAAGTCTATATTATTGTAACTACATCTTCCTCGTACATGACATATCTATTACACTATGCTATCATACTACGCCGTAGTACTTGGGCAAATAATTCAGTACACAAGTTTTACCAAAGAAAAATAGAGAGAGCAGAGCGTTTAATGTCGGTTTCTGTATCCAAGGTTCCTGTCAGGGGCAGACCTGGCTGGGACTCGAATCCGTGAACTCCTACTTTTGAGTTCATTAGCCTGATCAACAGAAATTGACAGTTTCAATTTCATTCATTAAAATTGCATTATAATAAATTTCATTCATTAAAATAAGCATAACAATATTTATGATTTTTGATGATCGTGCAAATCTAACCGGTCAAACACACTAGGACTGCACCAGGTACTCTTACGTATCTCCTCAGCCTTGGCTTTCTCTTTCTCTAAACGTTTTCTCTCCTTCTCCGCATCTCTCAATCTCTGCTCCTCCAGCTGCTTGCCGATCTCTTCCATCTCCTACACAACAACAATTACAGTGCTATTCAGGAATGAATAATAAATATATTATTTATAATATAAAATATAGGTATAAAAGAAAGAATGCAAGAAAAAAATCCAGAAAGCCAGTGAAAGAAAATACAATGTGTCACACATCAATCACGTTCAAATAGATACACATTACAAAACCAATCGCACACATATAATTGATTAATATTTTACCCGATACACATCATAACTCGTATCAAAATTTATAACATCAACGAGCAACAATCAGTACATGTTAATAAATATGCATCACATTATATTTCAAGTTATAACATTTCAGACACAATAAATCACATTAAATTTTATTGCAGACCGTGCAGGTAATCTAGACATCGACAGTGAAAGTAAGAAGATATTCTATGTGTAAGGCTCAACACCCCATCATCAACTTTAAATATGAAAAGTACACTGCCAAGCATCACAGCTTCTGAAGCCTAAGGGTAAGCCCAGCGCCGCTCCCAAGAGAAAGATTGGATGGTGTCAGCAGGCTGGAATCCTGGGTGAGCAACAACAACAACAAACCTTATCACGTTTACGCTGCTGAGCCTGTAGCTGCTTCTTACTAGGCTTCTTTGTTGGCTGTTGTCCCGCAGCAGCTTTTAGGAAGTCACCAGCCTGTAGACTCTCTGCTGATGAATGAAATGATTTCTCATCGGCTGTGGCCATTGCTTCACTAGACACAGCGTTAGACCTAGCGCCATCTTCAGCATCAACCACGCAGTTCTCGGTGCTACTAGAACCTTCCACCTACAGCAATCACAATCAATGCACGTCACTACAGGTTGCATGTAAGTCTTTTACTTTTTGTTTATTTTCCAATAATTTTGATCATTTCGTGTAATCATACAGAGTTTTTATAACTCTATGTTAGTTACGCTATTATTTTTATGTTGAACAGCTATATTTTGTTAAATGCATTGTCTGTTTAAATAAAATTAAAATTAAATTTTAAAAATTAATTTTAAAACAAATTATTAAAAGTTAAAAAAATTAACAATTATTAATAATTTAAAAATTAATAATTAAAAGTTGTAATAATAAAATTTTAAAAATATATTATAATAATAACGTATGCTATTGATCTCGTCAGATGGCGATAGCCGGCATTCGTTTGCAAACTTCGGTTAGTTGGTGCAGTTGCCAGTGCGTGTCTTGGTAGTTGTAAACTGACTGCTGCTATTATAGCACTGGAGAGTGAAGCAACTTTTTTCTTCTTATTCTTCTATTTTCACATATGTCAGAACGCACATACCAATTTCCTTGCTTAGTTGCTGTTTTTGTGTTTGTCAATCCATGTCAATCTTCAATCTTTTGTCAATCCATGATTCATCGTACCATTGCTTTTTATGATGCCTCAAGATGCTAGCGCAGGTACACGACAAACCTTGCAAAAACCCTAGGATTTTTCTTTGTGTCCGACCCGGGACTTGAACCTGGATCACTTGCAAGTAAGGCAAACACTTTACCGATGTCGCTAAACCCCCCCGTGCACATGTGTGGGGCAGAAAACTCAAAGGGTCTCCAAAACTGGGCATCAACTCCGGAGATACCAAAAAGACTAAATATAAGGCGCCACTATATGCAAAATGCCACAGTAGAGGTAACTTGACAATGGAGTCACGTAGACCTGCAGCCTAAGGCAGGCTACATGATGCAATGGTTAAGTACTGTAATTTAAGTGAGAATAAAATTAATACCACTATGGTATAGATCCAGAAGGATTCACTGATGTAGTGTCTCCACTGCAAAACTGAAGCTAAATTTGGATTTCGAATTGATATCTATGAGCCATGAATGTTAAATAAAATTAACAAACACACAGTTTAATTAAATGTGTTAAAATTATATTAACATGTAAAAAGGTAAACAATGTACACAGTATCGTAGCCAGGAGGGGGTGCAGGGGGAGCAGCCGCCCCCCCTGAGTCCCTTTTTCCGAGAATGGGGCCTTTTTCAAGAACAAATATTTTTAATTCTTCAAAATGCCCCAAAAATATCAATCTATCAACAAAAAGTACAAACAAAGCATAAAGTACAATAGTATAAAAAGCAGACCAAGCCTATATGATTTGTTATGTACTATCTGTAGGCCAATTATTGTTGTGAAGGGGCTTTTCTGAGCGTGGGGCCTTATCTGGGACCGTGGGGTCTTTTTAATATTTTCTAACTCCCCCTGGTGTCAAAACCTGGCTACACCACTGAATTATGCACAGGCTTGTGCAAGCAAAACAATATCGGTAGTAAACTTCACCTAAATGTTTTGTTTTGTTGCCCACCCGGAGATCAGCCGTGATTACACCCCTCTATCTTCGTCCTTGGCAGCGCTCATCCAGGGCTAGCCGCCAGGTATCCAGCAGGTCCGCCGCCTCTCAGGGATTGCTTCATAAGTCTATTGGAGTAAGTCTTGTCTGTATTTGTGTGTATTGAAAGAGGTGTATTGTGTCATATGTTTGGTCAGAGCAAAGGGGGCAGAGTGGTGATGGGTTTCAGAGGGGTTAATTTTGTGTAAGTAGGATAAAAGGAAGGGTGATTTGTTAGTTCTGAATTGTGACAGAAGATCACAGTCATCTATGATATCTGGTTAGTGTTTCTTCTGAGCGGTGGATTTCTGGAGCTTGCATTTCTAGTATTTTGTTTTCTGGTAGTGTGCATTTGTGATTGGTCACTGCAAGACTATGGTTTACTTTAATATTTAAAGGGACCTGTCCTCAGTTAAATTAAATTTAAACTCTCTAAATTTTGTCTCAATAATTCGCAAGGCCTCAGTATTGACCTGAGCAGTTTTAATGCAGTATATTCTTATTAATTAATTAATTCGCTGATTGATTGAATGTTTCAGGTTCGAGAGTTTGCGAGAAGGCACGCGTTTCTGGCCGGATCATTTGGCGTTGGGTTCCTGTTGGGCGTGGCTTTATAGCACTGACTTGAGCCAATGAGATATTTGTATTCCATTGCATTCGCTGAATCACTGTATAATATTATAATGAATGTGCTGTAGAAAACCTGTTCTGTCTGTCGAGACGTTTTGTAATTCTTTTTGTTTTACTTTGACGACTGGCATGGATTAAGAATGTCTGAGTCAAAACGTTCTCGAGATTATTATATATGATATTTGATCATTAATTTTAATTTATACTTGAAACTGAATCAATGTTGTCACACTGTGTGACTGAAATTATTTAATTAACTATTTTTTCATTAATTAAATAATTAATCAATCATTTATGAAGTGAAGGTGTGTTTATAAATTGCTCTATTTTGATAGGAAGTTTTGAATTGAATTCTGATTTAGCCTGAATTCGCAATTCTATAATTCAGCTAACTTAGTTATCTCTAACTTGCAGTTCAATGCTATTTCATCATTTTCTCTGTATGTAACAGTAGAAGGACTGATGTTAATATCTTAAGCTACTTTTGTCAATGCATTTAATGTTAATGAAAATGTAGCAATAGTTTTACTTTATAGAAAGAGAGCTGACTTAGGGTGAAGGTTTTGGCTGAAGCCTGTTTTGTATAGATTGATTAGAATTCCACCTTCTAATACACATGTGTTATGTAGTATAGAATTTAACGTAATATGAGTCGCATTTACGTTGTTGACATCTCCATTGTATTACGAAGCGGACATTATATATCACCAGTGTATATAGCAAGTCTTTGTATGTTTGTTCTTATTTATATACTTCAATATGCATGATTATAATTATCTGATAAACTTAAATAAGGTAGGGTTTAACATCAGTTTGGACGTGTATATTTATGGCCATGTATATTAACATCTTGGTGCCATGAAGTTTGAGAACAGATCGACCCAAAGCTGCGCATGTTTCGTAAAAGCCAACAAATGCAGTCACTGAGAAAAGCAATGAGACACCATCTCAGTAGCCAACGTAAAGGCTACATTTTAATTGTGGTAAAGGCATTTCCTTTGTAATTGAATAAACTTGTGTTGGTCGATGGAGTGCTCATTAGTGAGCACGACAGGAGATTGTGAGTAGGGATGTTTGCCTTGGATCTGCCATTTGACAGTGCACAGGAAAAGATTTGACCTGTCAGTTCATTTTGCATGTCACTGTAAATATATTATATATTATATGTGAATATATTTGTATATATTGCTGTGTAGCTGATTCATGTTGGTAAAGCTTAGAAGTAAGGTGAATCAAATTTGAAAAGTGGTAATGTAGGTCTAGATTTGCAACAGAATAATGTTCTTTTAATTAACAACTATGATCACCTATTGATGGGAGGACATGATTACTAGTGACAAAAGTTTAAATTCTATTTATCATGCTAAGAGGTTCTAGTCCTTAGCAAGCTTGCATTATCAGCAGGAGGAGGCTGGCAATTGTAATTTTGGTCAACTTTATCTCTGATTATGCCAATGCATTGACATTTTGATTCTTACTGTATTTTGTCTCTTGAAGGATTGGTGTGTATTAGCTGAGCCAATGGCTCAGTTGGTTAAACACCTGGATCAGGTTCCATAGGTTCTCGGTTTGCATTCAGGGCTCACTCGTCACTGATGTAGCCTCCAGGCCGCGAACTAACGTTAAATTCGGCTTTAGCTTTCATATATTTGACACGTGCATGTTCAGTATTATTATGAGGATAGGCGTAAGAGATGTTTTATGTCATGTAATTTTATCCAGTCTGAACTAACTTGTCAAATATTAGAGATTTTGAGCTCTCTGATTCAGCCGTTAAAAGTACATTCATTACATCAGCTTAGTAAGGCATTTGTATAATTTTGTGACATAGATATTAGATACACTTCATATAAGGTTTTACTTGTTAACTTTGACTCAAGATTCATTATAAATTAACTCACGTGTTCAGCATCTCAGTATTAAATAAAAATTCAAGAAGTGTAATCAAGCTATAAATACTGTAGTTCTATGTTGTCAGTTTTGTTCGACTAAAATTATGTACCTATTAGCGATTAAAATATGACCGGGACACAAATAAAAAATTCACAAAGTACGAAGTCATGGAAAGAATAATTTGTAAGGCAACGCTATATTTAATTAATATCTAAGAAATTATGTGATTGCTGTAATTTCATGTGTAAAAATGAGTGTTTAAATCATAGAAATACTAATATATACATGTATATATTAGTACTTCTATGGTTTAAATATTTAACATATTGATATCTGCATTGTTCAACTGAGATGGACTGTAAAGTCTAAACGAAAGGATGTTTTAAATTATTGTGATCTATATTATTAACAATTATAAAATGTGTGAAATAAAAATGTATTCTCACCGTCTCTCTTTCTGTCTCCCTGTCTGTCTCTCTCTATAAAATATGATGATCTGTTATGCATCTGTCAAGGGCTGTGCCAAACGGCAAGCCCAAGGCACAAATTCATACCCAGTCTGCATTTTCCTTCATCAACGAGCACACCATTGATCAACCAAACAAGTCGATCCTTTCACAAAGACTTTGCCTTAAGCAAACGTAAAGTGATGCCATCCTTAGTTCAAGGAAAATGATGGCTTCTGAGATGGTTTTGCATTGGCTTCCTAATTGACTGCGTTAGTCGGGTTCTATGTAACATGTTCAGCTTTCGGTTGGTCTATTCTTTGCATCCCGGATCAACACCGGTATATTTATGTATGTTAATATGTAAATATATACTTATATTTACACTATAAAATTGCAGATATGAATAATTATATCTGCATATATATATATTATATATTTGTATTCATATCTCCAGTTGAACAAGGCAGTACTAATGAAACATATAATTAATTGTCTTGTTCATTATTGAGCACACCAATTATTCAGCAATAAGATTATTGAATTTACAGTAGTATTTTATATAAAGCATAAAAACAATCAAAATACATCAATCAAGTTAATTTGAATCGAATCCGCGGATATCGGGTTGGGCTCACGAAAAGTGACCCGGGAACAACTCTGATCTAGGGACATAACCTCAATAAAGGTGTAAAAGCAAGCAAGATGAAACACATAACTGTGACATAAGCATAGATCTATAAATGAAATGTTATAGTATTGAAAAATATTTAGAAATATACAAAATGCAAGTAAGATAGCACATGTAACTATTGTGAATAGAAATACAGATATGCAGTAAGGCCTACCGAAAGGGACATTTTGCAGAAAATATAGGCACCTGCAGCACTAGTTTCAATTGCCTGCCAATTGTAGATTTTCAATTTTGAAACACATGACTATGTACATTTGATTTTATTCACCGGAATGACAGAAATTCTGAACTCGTGGATGCAAAAAAATTATGGATTGATCAAACTGAAAATTTTTTTGGGGTTCACAGTAAAATCTTAATCCTGTAGTATCTGGCGTCAGCTACTACAAGACTACGGCTACTAGTAATTAGCCACGGTAATCAGAATTTTCTACTGCAACTTTCTATTTTCAAACGACAAGCAACAACTAAGCACCAAATCTATAGCACTTTAGTCAAATGATCAAATTATGGTGACTAGACTTCATCATATTAATAAACTGTTTAAATAAAATAATATTTGGATTGATTTTCTGGATTCAGACTTAGCATAATTTAATGGACCCTATGCATTGCATATCGGATTGGCACTGTGCACACAGTATTCGATATTGTCATGGACAACGGTAGCACTCTAATGGTAGTTGTTTTTAATTAAGAAGATCACTACTGATGAATTCTAGTAAGTAAAAAATTTAAGTACCTAATATTTGGTAAATATTAGGTGTACTATAGAAAATATTGAACAGTTGAGAATCTATCAATGAATATAAAACGGCTCATAATTAAACTGTTCCAACAGGTTCGAGTTTCGAAATTACGTTAACATTAACAAAAGAATGTATATACTGTAAAAATTCAATTTATTAATATCAGATTAAACGTTTTAGGCCTATTTCTTACTTTAATAATTGTTCCATAAAAGAAATTCTGCTACACAAAAACACATAGAGCCTACTAGTAGACCACAATTATATAATGATGCTTCAACTATTTCACTAAATATTATGCCTCTAACTAAATCAGTGTAGAACTACATAATGAAAGATCCTATGACTAATAAGTAGAGATGGGAAAGAACCCGAAACTTTGGGTTCTAGTTCGGGTTCTTTGCAAGGTGGGTTTTGTTCTTGTTTGAGTTCTTTGTTTACCTCAAAAGTTTGGGTTCGGTTCTGTTTGGGTTTTTAGAAATTGTGAGTTCGGTTAGCGTTCTTAGTAACTTTTATGAATGCAAATTAATGATAG
>JAQFZF010004829.1:0-10316 GCA_034695365.1 Enchytraeus norvegicus
CCCCCCCCCCCCCCTCTCTCTCTCACATCGCCTCTAGTCCGACTCATACATTCGACTATATATGATCATTACCCTTTATACAATATCGGATCTAGCCTACATGTAAGTTATTCAGAGGTTACAGATTTATGTTTCAGAGTTTTCAGAGGTTTCAGAGGTTATGATTTATACATCAAAATACAAATAAGGCACAATTATAACTAATAAATCGAGTAAAATCACAAGAAGATCAGAAGATCTTTAGGGCAATTTTTCGTTAAATTAAGTTGACCGTTCTACTGAAATTTGTGAAACTGATTTTAGGAGACCTTAAACTTCTAATATAGAGTAGAAAGTACTTCTAAAATAATGCATAAAGGCACAGTTCGGCAACTCCCCAGCGTTGACTGGTTTATATTTGTAATATACATACGTTTGAGGGTGTTTAACGTCAAGGTTCAGAAGCCCAAAGGGTTTCTCATCGCCAATTATTATTTTTGTATTGAGTAAAAACTAAACACAAACTTATTTTGTGAACAAAAATATCACTGGTTTATTAACTGATTTTTCAGGTTCGAAATCTGTCAAAATGAAGAAATAACACAAAATGACGCATAGCAGATAATACAATTCAACGTGAAAATATATTGGTACGAACTAAGGTTTACAATGTAGGCTACACGCTTGTTTCTTTCATCATTGGCAATAGAAGTAACATACCTATAGGGGTTACTAACTGTAGAAGCCAGAATCAACAACACTTTAATTACACATAATCTTACATTTTAAACAATGGCAGAGGTTAGGCCTTCTATAGTTAAATTAATTTTATTGATAAATCCTTAATCTATCCTTAGTTGTTTATTACATGCATATTTGTAAAAAGGGTCACATAATTTGTAAATTGATTAAGCTTATCTACTTAGGCAAATAAACTTAGAATGTTAAGCAACAGTAATGGATACTCCAACAATTGCTCAGAACAGAAGTATAAAGCTGCTGGTAGCATTTTGTTTGCTATTGTTTGGAATGATAGTCTCTTCTGACGGCCAGAGTACAACCGAGTTCAGTGATCCGTACAGCAATGCACAGGGCAGTTATTGGAGTTGTAGCGATGTACTGGGTCAGCTTGCAGAAGACCGCACACTCTTGAAAGAACTAATTGACAAGCTCAAGGTATGCTACACATACACATATTAATTCTTTAACAATTATTAAATTTTCATCTATCCAGTGTCAAAATTAGATGGAAAGTCCAGGGAACATACCCGTAGTTATGTGTATCTTAAGATGCCACTGATAATGAGATGATACCACTGATGGTGAGATCCTTGGATAAGTAACCGGACATCAAACTTTAATCTTCATAGATTTTAAGTTTCAAGTTTAATGTTTAATGTTTAATGTTTGATATAGGCATCGCTATACTGTACAGTACAACGATACATATAATATGCAGAAAATGTTACACAAGTTATGCAATCAAAGGTCGCTGGTTAATCACGCATTTACAACAATGCGGCGCCTCAATGGCTTCCAAGTAGGAGCGAGAGAGAAAGAGAGAGAGAGAGAGAAAGAAAGAGAGAGCGAGAGAGAGAGAACTATGCTTTGGTATCCAAGGCACATAGTTATATGTTGGACAAAAGGCTAAAGCCGAAGTTAACGTCGGTTTCATCTCTTGACAGAGATATCAGTGACGGAGGAGCCTCGGATTCGAACCCCGCACATACTGATCCCAAGTCGGAAGCGTAACCGATGTAGCTACTGGCTCCTACCTTTAATACTTAACTGACACGATCGGACAACGAACACCCTGACATTTCTTATATTTATTTATTTATATTATTTTAGGCTGTCTCTCATTTTTTTGCTCCTCATCGCCGTGTGCAAATTTATGTTGAGCAACGGGCGCTACAAACTGTAATAGTACATGACATGCAGGACAACTTGTTTTGTAGGTAGATTTACACAATCAAGCACAACAGATTCGTGATCTCAGAGATCAATTGAACAATGCCATTAGTGGACTGCAGAGTAGCAATACAAAAGAAAGTATTCAAACAGCGGCTCACAGTTTTCTTACGACGCTGTCAACCAATAGTCAGACGGCAAGTGAGTAAGATAATTATACAGATATCTAGTTACACTGATCTAATGTGTTAACTAATCCGAAAATTTACTTTTATTCGGGACATACCCAATTGGTATGAAATGATTCCGGTGGCCATGAGACTATGGGTCCGATGAACCCGGAGGAGCTGGTTTCATCAATGATGGGTCTTAAACAAGCATCTGATGCTTCCTGACCCAGTAAATGATATGTTATGTTAATGGCATCGGTGGACAGATTATGCTGCTTACCCGGGATTGGTGAGAGACCTCTTTTCTTCGACAGAGGCTCTCAATCGGTCTACAGATGTTTAATACGGTTTGCTTTCGCGGCTCTTTCAATCTAGTCGATCTCGAGTAGCCGGGCCACGATTCATTCCATTTTAATGAATGGTTTTTATAAATGCCACAAGGCTGCTCACACCCAGGGTAAAAATCTTCTAGTATAATTCATTCAATATAGAAGAAGATTTGCGGTTGAAAGCCCTATAACAATAATTGAATTTTCATTCATATAAGTCAAATGATAGCTAATGCTCTTATCTCACTACGGGACATATTTTTGTAACTAATATAGCTTTCCTTTCATTCGACAGATATCAGTTTTGGGGATAAAAAAATATTCATCTATCATTATTATTGGTAAGACGTCAAGTCTATCAAATATGAACACACAAATAAATGATATTCAATTTGCAAATCTAAGATTATAATCTACATTTATTTAGCTGTTCACGTAATTTGTACTTGCTTCATGTATTTATATTTATGGTTTCTCTCTACATGTTACTGATGATTCCGAACTATAGAAATTACAACACAGGAGCCTCTCTTCCACTGTAAGTAGGGCCGCCCACGGCGTGATATCCTCAGGGCGGTTTATGTAGTGCTCCGCTCGGAGCGGTTATAATATTCGAATTCAATAGCGCTAGAATTTAATTAAGCTAACCGTGTAAGTAAGCATAGTTTGCCTGTCGTCTTAGGAGGGAGCCCTTCACCCTCCTCAGAGAGAGAGGATAGAGGGTGTCAGCACTATGTATGACAGCCTGGGTGAACAGCAACAACAACAAAAGTAAACTCGGGCAGAGTTGAACAACACAAGCAATACAACACGTTTTAACTAAAACGGAGAGCTTTATTGAGGTCATCCGTATATTTCGTTATCAGTTTTGTAAATTTTTACCCGCACCTCTCTCTCGTTAAGTCCCATCACCGGTCAACCGGCTCAGCCCCTCCACCAAATATTACGTCATCGCTTGTGGTCCATTATTCTAACAGCGCGTAGTATTATTATCAACACAATCACTGAGAAAGGAAACTCTGCAAACATGTGCGTCTGCCATGTTTGGAAATGGAGGGAAGAACCAGTCTTGTAATGTCTCGACCAAGGTCTCGAAACTCGAGTGCACTCGAGTTCGTTTCATAAAGGTCTTGGTCTTGGTCTCGAGACCTTGCAGCAAGGTCTCGAACATGTTCTCGATACCTTTTCTAAGGTCTTGGTGTTGGTCTCGATCTCGAGACAAAGGTCTTGGAAGGTCTTGGTCTCAGTCTCGTCCAGACCGAGACCAAGACCTTCAATTTCTTTCATATGTAAAATTAAGGAGACAAACTTTAGAGTCTTCATTAGCAGTTGGAAGTTTTGCAGTTAAAGTAAAAATAAAAGTTGTCAATGCTGCTAGCCTACCTTTTATTATTATTTAATCCTACTATTCTGACAGAGAACCGCTTTTCCTCTTTTCCATCCAAACGTAATCAATCATAGAGTTCTTGTAAAAAAATGCTGATTTGAGTGTATATAGACTAACCTACTATGCGAATTTGTACATGTTACTGAACAATGAAAGGCAATCAACCATCGCAGTTCTATTGAGGGACGGTGGACTGTGTCGTTTGGTTCCAAATATTTCATGATCTCATAACACGTTCAAAACAAATGGTAAGCTTCGTGTCAATATTGCAAATGTGTCACAGTTGAAGCTCAGCAGGCACGCTATCAGGATTTGTGAGTTCATTTATAAACATGTAAACTAGTGCCCTGTACGGTAACTGAACACTTCAGCTTGTGCAAGGGTTTCTTAGATCTATTTGGTTGTCAGGTCTCCGGCCATTTCTCAGGTCTCGAACTTGGCCTCGAGAGCTTTATCAAGGTCTCGAGTTTGATCTCGAGACCTCAGTGGTAAGGTCTCAAACTTGGTCTCGAGACCTGACCATGAAGGTCTCGAACTTGGTCTCGAGAGCTTAATGTCAAGGTCTCGAGATCTTTTCAAAGGTCTCGATAACAAGACTGGTTTTGCTCTAACAATTATCAAAGGAATGCCGTGTTAAACGCTAACAGATTATAGGTTTCAGTCTTGCTAAATGTTTTTCTCAAACAATCAACAAAGGAATGCCATGTCAAATACTAATCAATAATGGATTTCAGTCTTGCTCAATGTTTTCTCTAACAATCATCAAAGGAATGCCGTGTTCAACATTAACCGATTATGGATTTCAGTCCAGCCCAATGTTTTCCTGTAGCCAGCATCAAAGCATTACCATACCAAGTATATTAAATACTTGGATAAGAAATAACCAATACCATTATGCAATAGAAATCTAAAATAATTATTAGAAATAATACGCTAAATTGTAATAATCGAATAATAGAAAATTAAATTAATACACAGATCTACTGACATGTAGTAATTATTATTGTCCGTGGTGTAACCGGAAAACTTGATAATAGCCCAGACAATAAAATTTTGCAATGAACTGATAATAAATTGTTCTTCAGATATTTCAGAATTTTGGTTTTGAGAGAGAGAGAGAGAGAGAGAGAAAGAAAGAAAGAAAGAGACAGAGACAATCATTCAATCAATGAGGAGTTAACGTTCGGTTCCTCACCCGAAGGCGATGTCAGGGACGGAGACAGGGACAGACAGACAGAGTGAGAGAGAGATAGATAGAGAGAAATAGAACATATACAGAGACAGAGAGGGACGGACAGACATACAGAGAAAAAGAGATTGACAGAGGCTTTGTTTAGCGGTATCACTGTTAAATCCTCATCACCATCTTCCAGCTCAGTGGTTATTCCTAATTCATTACTATAAATAAGTTTAATTACTGGGTACTAGTATAAGAAGCCTTTTTCAAGGCTAATACAGAACATGTCACATTATTGTTTACAAATTTTGTTCAGCCAGGCTAGTTATTATGTCCAACTGTTTGACATCGAACTGCTGTAAGCCCAAGCCTACAGGCCAGGCAACACGAGTGACCCAAAACCAGCACACAGACAATTATTACAGTAAACGGTCCACTAAGCACTGAGGTGCTACTTCTAACAGTAGAATGAAAGCATTGTTGATATGCAGGCCTACAATAGGACTACTTGACCTACTACCTAGTGAGCCGTAGGATTTCTAATTCCAAAACAAATGATATTATAAGTGGTTTGTTCTACCAATTATGCTATTAAAGTTGGTGTAGAATTATAGACCTTGTGTAGGAGCTCCAATGCTTCATAATTTTATACAATAGGTTTCATTATTGGCCAATACATTTAACATTTGGCAAATATTTACTACCTACAAAAATTGCCATTATATAATATTAGTATCATTTTCTAAACGATTTATAGGCGCAACTATAAGGTGTGCTAATGTCGCCCAACCTGTGCTGATTGACTGAGCCAATTTGAGTGTCATTTGAATGTCGGACTCCGGTTCCATAGGTTCACGGTTAGAATCTCATGGGCTCACCAGTCAATTATGTAGCCGTTAGGCGAAGAAATTGATGTAAATTCGACATAGCCTTACCAAATGTCCCTGATGTTTTTGTTGGATGATGAAACGAACGTTACATATGCATAGATTGGTTGATTGATTTCTTTATTGTTTGCAGAATTCCCTATCCAGCAGTATCAGAAAGTCTCCTGGAAGAATTGAGCAGATACCCGACAATCTTTTACAGGATTCTCAAGCGAAGATAGAGAAGGTCAGCACCACAGCTGGTCTTCTGTGTGGGCAACAACAACAGGATCCTCAAACATTGAAGTTGTCTGATCGTGAAACATTCGTCAATAATGAAGAATCAGGCAGTCAGTCGTCTGAATTGGGTTTGGAGGACTTTATGAACTTTGAATTAATCTTGCCAAAAGAGTCGGGAGTTGTTAATCTGAAAAATTTAGGAACGGTTGGTCAGATAAATTCACAAACAGATTGGCAGACTTTCGAGATTAAGCATAAAGAGATAGATATGAATGATAAGACATATTTAAAGCAAGATGTCTTACAGAGAGACTTTCAAACTGTTGAAGAAACTGCCTTGGAAGCAAATATGCGAACATTCTTTGGAGAAGATAAGATTCGAGGCTTATCAACCCATATAGAGTCGGCTACTAGAACAAACATTAAAGCAGACTTGTCAATAGATTCAACCTCAATGCTTAGAGTACTACCGTCATCCATGACAACATCGAACACAACTGAACCAATGCCAGTTACAGCTGATGATTCACTATCTAGATCACGCTCAGTCAGTGTTGACTCCATTGTCTCTATTGACTCCTTAGACGGGTCAGCTGTTTCGCCAGGGTTACCACGACGTATGATAAAATCTGAATTCTTTCCGTCAGAATCAAACAATTCGCTAACACGATCAGTCAGCAATAGGACTAGCAACAACTCTTTGCGCAATAATTTTAGCTGATTAAGATTCTGTGATGAAATATTTTTGTTGTAATTATTCTCCTGTTTTGCCTTATTTATTACATTCATTACATAAATCTTAGCCTCCATTTATCCCGGCTGGATAGCCTAGTTGGTAACAAAGCTTGCCTGATAAACAGGAGTCCACGGGATCGAGTCTCAGCCAGACCTGTCTCTGACAATATTTTTGGGTACCGAAACAGACGTTAAACTTATCTTTCCAACATTTTTAGCTTTAATCAGGTCATTATGAATGATATTTTGTATGTTAGGCCCTGTGTGGATTTGAACATTTATGTTTTGTTGGACATTTATTTATAGCGAATCATAACCTAATCCTTTTTCTAACCCTTACTATTTTAAGAATCTAATTCATATTAGATATTTCTTATTCCTATATTCTAAATCAATCATAATTATTATGTGAACGTTAGCTTAGCAGAAATTATTTGTAAAATATACCTCCCTGATGTGCCACACTTGATTAAAATTTAATAATTAGATTTTCTAAATTACTTGATTAAATTACAATTCCTAATTAAAGAAAGAAAAAAGCTTAAATTTTCTTTTATTATATAACTTCTATATTTTTCAAATATAATATTTTATAATAACATTATAATTGAACCGAGTTGCTGGATTATCACTTCGTTAGACCTGCTACACTGGATTTTTAGACTTTAGATAGAAGTTCCTAGTCAGATATCACAATCTTGCTGATATCACATTGAATAAAATGGAGACAATTTATCATAAGGTTAAAAGCCTGCCATATGTCACAACATGCGTGGCAGGAGCTCTGCTAATCTTGAATATGAGCGACCAAAGGATCAAGCACATAAGAAGTCGTGGTGCACATCAATTACTCGTACTTATGACACCTGCAGTTTTCGGTTTGTCTAAATTCTTAAGTTTCCTGAATCAATTCGGAAAGTATTTTTATGCTCCAACTTGTCTGAGTGATTTGGGGTTCCAATCTGTGCAGCTGTCGCAACATAAATCTATGATCGGCTGTGATGCAGGTGTGCTCAGAATTTCCACGGGTCAAAATAAAGTTGGGCTCCAGAATATTCAATAGGCTACATCAGGATGCTTGGGGCAGTCAATCTGAGAGACTCCATCAATTAATATCAATATATTAAATCCGTTTCATCATCTTGTTATAACGAAAAAATGTCTTGCATTAAACTTCCAAATTGCACTCATAATCATGGCTTTAAAACTGTAGGCTTACTATTCGAAAGTGCGTATCATAAACTGCACTAGCTCTGCTGTTTAGCACATAGTATAGAGCTACACTTAAGAATAAATGAGAGAGAGAGAGATTGAAAGAATAATGTAAATAAACTAAGAACAGAAACAGGTTTCTCTAGCCGCCATCTTTGTTGATAGAATCGAACTTGCAAGAATTCTTTGTTGAATTTCGTCGATAAACTCTCGAGCGATCAGCGAATCCGGACTATCGGTAGGGTCAGCGATCGGTAGAGTCGGCGATCAGTAGTGTCAGCGATCAGTAGAGTCAGCTATCCGTAGGGTCAGCGATCGGTAGGGTCAGCGAACGGTAGGGTCGGCTATCGGTAGGGTCAGCTATCGGTAGAGTCAGCGATCGGTAGGGTCAGCGATCGATCAGTGTTAGTGAATCGTGCGGTATCAGCGATCGAACGGATAGGTATCGGTAAATGTATTGATATTTTGTTTAGTATCGATATTTTAACTTTACTCTGCGAATAATTAGGCAGGATAATAATTATTATATTTTATTAGTATTACAAATAAAGTTCGTAGTTCGTCTAGTTCGTATGCGTGATAAAGTTAAATTTTCGTTGTCTTTATGCGTTATAATCTTAATTTATGAACATTATTGGCGTGTCAATTGCTAGATATCTAAATCCATTTTGTTAAATATTTATTAGTAATTAGTCTGCTAATTCATTTCTTGTAGCCATCTGTTAACGTAAATTTATCACTGGATAATTGATATATTTTGCTGTACATAGCAATTTGTACTGCAGCTAATTATTACTTATATGTGAAAAATAGTATTTCTGATTCATCTAATTCACTGAAAATACCTGTGAATAGAGAGACACTTGTTAGTTCATAGCTTTATTTCTAGTCGATCTTAGTGAGGGTGAAATATATATCGAAAGTTAGTTAACGGAAGATGATGAATAAAGGTTTGTGCTTGAACAAATTAATGTCGTTGCGTGAAAAATTATGGTCGGCGAGTGAAAAATCGAGATTATTGCGAAAATCGAGCGTTGGTGAAGAAATCGATCAAAGTACATTTTGACAATGGCCGAATGCTGGAATATGCGTTATGGCTTCCTGCAGATCTGCACTATGAAGTGCAATAGTGAGAGATGCCTGACCTTTCTTTTCTACCCCGATGATTATGACCTGACTGTCTGATTTCAAGCTAGATATGAACTCTGCCAAAATCATGAATGGAATTGGTAGTGATGTTTTAAATCCTACATTTGTATTGCTCTGTTTTTTAAATATTTTATTGATATGTAATCTTGCTGTCATTTTGTTAATTGAATATGTCACAATATTTATTAGTTACTTGCAATTTATAATATAAATAATTGTCTGTAAGAATTAAGTCATGCTTAGATTGACTGTAATTGTAATGAATTAAAACTGTTTTTGTTGTGTCTTCTGATCTTTTTTGATTGCTTTTGATAGCTTTTCTTTATTCTATGATATATATATATATATATATTTAGTAAGAATTTCATCTTAGTATGCATTATGCTTGCATACTAAGATGTTGCTGATGTAGCACAATGTGAGTATATAACTTCAAGTATTGGTCTGCACTAATGGATCCATCTGTTTCAATTTTAAATTGTAAACGTTTTATGAAGCCTCTAATACCTTTGATGTATAACATTGTATATATCCTGTGAAGACATGTCTATGAATGTAAAGTTCTTAGCAACTTGCCAATCCTAACTTGAAAAATAAGTTAATATAATTTTCATACTTGCATCTCTGCTGGATAGCTTAGCCGGTAACACGCTTGCGTGATAAGCAGTATGTCACTGACCTGTTCGAGTCCCAGTCAGGTCCGTCTTGTACCTTCGATACGGAAAGCGACTTAACTTAGTTTTTTATGGATGTATAGCTATTTACTTCACATTAATTATTAAGTTAAATGAATACCTATAATACATTGTACTTGCACTGATTCAGGAGTGATTGGTAGGCACGATGCCTACGAAGGTGTTTGTTGGAAGAATAGCCGAAGGTACGCCAGCTGATGACATCAAGGCTCTGTTCAGAAAATTTGGTACAGTCACCGAGTGCGATGTCATCTCCAACTATGGCTTTGTGGTTTGTGTACTCGCTCTCATAAATTTATCAATACGCTGATAAATTCTATTAAAAATTAATATTCAAATTGTTTGCACATAATATACACTGTGTCCAAGTAAAACCGGATACACTATTTTTTTCTTAATAACTTTTGAAATATTAGGCAGATTTAACCAATTTTTGGCATACTTAAATTAGAATCTATATGTGGCA
>JAQFZF010004830.1:0-10315 GCA_034695365.1 Enchytraeus norvegicus
AAAATAAGTCGACGGGAGAAATGCGAATACCAGGATTGAGAGATATTAAACTTTAAAAATATATCAAATTTTTAATAACCCTAAAGTTGTATAAAAAATTACAATTCATTAGTGGCTTGTATCCAAATATAGAGTCAGTTTCACCTATCGAGAACTACATCCATGTTTCTTGGGGAAAATCTGACCACAAATCGGTGGCAGACTGGCAGCCCCCAGCTCATATTTATTTTCGCCAACGATTACAATAAATTATTATCAAATGAAACGTAACAGATCCCGTTCACCTGAAGCTCATTAATTAAACGAAACGATACCTCAAATCCACCCTCAATACATGGAGGCATCTGCTTGGATGGGCGTTTCTATTATTCACTTTGCTCTTCTTTGTTCAGAAATTCAATAGCTTGTGTATTAGGCCAACTCCAAACATTTCTAAATGATTTAATAAATGTTAATGTTTGCTAGCATATATGTTCTGTCATATGTGAATATATACGAAAAATAAATAAAAATATTAGAGTAAATAATACACCACGGGCTGAGCCACAGTTATAACCGTGTAAAATAAATTAGATCTAAAATTTATATGTTATTTGTTCGTATATGTGTGTATGTGAATTCTTCATGAGATGATAAAAAATTACCTACATGTGCTTGTTCTGATGTATTATGAACAAGTATGTTTTGTATTTCATGGAAGATGAACATAGCAGTCATTAGCTCAGTATTTAGCTGAGCTTTAGTTGTATGGAGTGCACACAACACAAACACGCAGTTGTCGATAGTGAGGCTTAACGATCTGCTGGAACCGATCGAGTGATAACAGTCATTAGCAAAATCCGCTATCTCAACTATGCTTGTAGATTATGTATGTTTCTATCTATCTAGTGTTCTGCCAAACAAGGCACTAATGCACAGTACGAAATGTTGCTCATTAATGAGTACACAATTGATTCCTTCACAAAGGCTGTGCTTTTACTAGACGTAAAGTGATGCCTTTGTTCAAGGAAAATTATAACTTTTGAGGAGGTTTTCCATTGACTCCTCAGTGACTGCGTTAGTCGGTTCTAAGAAACATGTACAGCTTTCGGATGCCTTAACTGAACGAAGTGGAATATCAAAACATATTTTACTCACTCATTTAAAAGTGGAACTATTATATGGCCTCCAGATAACAGGTTTAAAATATGCAATGTTGTATTCAACAAATCACGGTACGAAGTCAACATTTAGTGGTCAGTTGGGGTATCATATTTCTATGAACATTTGTAACCAGGCTAGAGTGGACGAGGACGGGGGGGGGGGAGATAGATAACGGGAAATAGGCGGGTGAAGACTTTTTGCAACTTGACACTGGTCAAACCGTTCTCTGACCGGCCATCTGTGAGTTTTACTTTCACCCCCCCCCCTTCCCTCGGTCATTACCCTCCCACCATGACTGGACAATGACCACTGGACAAGCTGACCACCGGTCAGTCGCTTTGTTTCGACAGATTCAAGTAGCAGCGATAAAGCGTCTGTAGCAGCAGTTTATCAAGCATCAGCTGTGTTAGCTGCTCCCTATTTGATCCGTAATTATTATTATTATTTTTAATTTAAAACTCAGCATCAGGCAACTAGATCCGCTAGTACACAAAATGAAACGTAAACGATCAATATCGCACACACATACACACACACATAATGTTCATAAAAGTAATGTGAAAACAATAATAAACCATAAAATTAAAACATATGGTTTAAATAGTTAATTAAGACATTGTCACACTTATCTAAACATCTCTGACATACAGCTTCTGAATTATGCAAAATAGTGTCAAAACTAGGTATTCTGTATTTTATCAATCAATCAATCGGCAGCACTTCCGGTTCTAGACCAAAATTTCTGGTGGGGGAGGCTAAAGGAGGGCTGAGCTCTTGAACAGTGTTGTATAAAGTACTTTTCAGAAGTATTTAAAATACTTAAATACTAAATACTCTTAAAAAGTATTTAAAATACTAATTCTAAATACCGTACCGCATAAGTATTTAAAATACTAAATACTAAATACTTTACTCAAAGTCTTTAAAATACTGAATACTTTTTTAGTAGGCTGTATTAAACAAACTACAACTTTAGCAGCTATTTTTTCTACATGTTCGATATATAGTAGTAGACACATCGCTTTAGGCCTACAGGGACAAAGTAAAAGCATTTTGTAAGATTTATATTGTATCAAAAGTAACTAAGTACTGCATATCAATAATACTGCCAATGTACAGTTCTAAATAATTAAGACTAGTCAGCAAGAAAATGTCCATTATCATGTCCTGCAATCGATGGTCCTTTGAAAAGACTCTCCACTGGAGCGGAAGATATAAACCGCATTTTAAGGTAAAGGTAGGCCTACACTATTGGCCAGAATTGAGCCCACGGTTTGGAGCTGATTCCGTTTCTAAGCGATCGCAGGCCACAGGTGACAAAGTCATTAAGCTGATGGCATGGTCGCCAGTCCCACTTTGATCCCGTAATACCGTACTCCAGACCCGTACGTGTTTACCTTCGCAATCTTCTGTTCCAGTATCCAACTACGCACTAGTTGTTTCCAATCTAGGCCTACCGACAGACGAAAGGATGGAGGGCTTTGTTGGCCAGTGTATATCTGAGATTTTACTCTTTGATTTACTTGACCGGGAATGGAAAGGATGCATAAGAAATTAATTTAGGCTACCGTACTGCAAATGGTATTCACAAGTACGACACGGCACATCAACTGATATCCAAGAAAAGCAAACATTCAACAGTTACTCCAGAGACATTGCTTATCGACATTCTCTGCTTCACAATTATCGTCCGTATCGTCAAAGTGTGTGGCCGTTGCCGATTCTTGGCCAGCAATAATATTGTTATGCTTCAATAGCCTTTCTATCATTAAAAATTATCAATCATCTACAGCGTGTATTCATTTAATTTTTTAAAATTTACTGTTTACTCAATGTTTCTGGTATGGAAAACAATGTGATAAAATGTAAAAGTATTTTGAAAAAGTATTTTGATGAAGAGATTCTAAATACTAAATACTTCCAAAAAAGTATTTAAAATACTTCTTTTAAATACCTACTCACCAAAGTATTTAAAATACAAGTAGTAGCCTAAATACTCTTAAAGTATTTAGGGTAGTATGTTAAATACAAGTATTTAAAATACATTACAACACTGCCCTTGACAGAGGAGGAAGCCGGGGGAACCCGGCTTTGGGTCTTCACCACTGGGTAGCAAGCGTACGGTCGCCGGGGTGAAGAACAAGCAAAGAAAGTATAGTATAATACATAATATATAATTTGCTAATCTGTGAACTAACATTACAGTTTAGTAAGAAATACCATTTTAAAAACAAATCGTTTAGTTTTTTTGGAAAAAATTGTACGGCTTTGCAAAAGAAGTTCGGATGTAGTATGTGGTTTTGATGCTATAGTGAACAAAATGTGGGTGAAAAAGTTGCCATTATGCAGCACTTTTAGTCCCCTATAGGCCTACTCTCTCAAATATGTGGAGGGCTAAGTTAGCTAACTGACAGGTTTTGGGGGCTAAGCAGCCCTAGTCCACCCCCTGAACATTGTTCACAAAGGTATTTTGTCAGCTAGGCCTGCCAACTACGCCAAAGCTTAAGAGGTCAAGGCCTAGGTGGGCAAAGCCTAGGATTTCAAGGCCTAAGAGGATTATTTTAGAGCGTGGAGGAATTGGATAAACTTTTACGCACACTTCAAGATCCCCTATGTTTGTTTCTACAAGATTGGCTCAATATTGTAATAATTCAGCAATCTTAAGCAATGAGATGTAAGATCAATACCAAGTTCCTATTGGGTGTCTATTTTTAGATTGGGAAACAGAGCTACCATATTTGGAAAAATTGGCACACTTTGGTAACGTTTCCCATAGATTCTGGTGAAAAAATATGTAAATGGTAACGCTATCACGAACCTCAGTGAAGAACCTTTGCCGATTGAACGAGTCTAATCCTTTAAACTTACAGAACAGAATGTGATTGGCTCAATGTTGACGAATGTGATAACCTATAGTACAATCACAAGACCAATACTCTATGGCAGCACAGTCTGGTCTCTAATAATTATTATAATCTCTGACACATGCTGAAATTAAGTAGCGACTAATTTCCGTTCAGTTTGTAAGCCTTTCGCATAAACTTTTTATGATTCTGTCTTAATCTCCGCTGCGATTGATTGAAGTGGATAAGGATAATATTAGGGCTAGGGTTAGGGTTATGGTAAGGGTTATGGTTAGGATTAAAATTCGTTTATGTTAAATTTGAATTCGTGAGTAGGCCTCTTTACAATGCAAAGTTGGACGGTCCTTAGTCGCTATAGTGTAAATTACAAACCAGACAAAACACATCTTTAAGAATTGCAACAGGCGTCACTGCAGACACTAATACCAATCACCTCCATCAAGAAACATAGGCTTACACCCTTCTACTGAAAATATCACTATTAACTAAACATGCCTCAAACATGATTAAAGAAGCAGCGTCCTCATCATATCCACCACACAAATTAATTAACCAACCCTCATATCCGATTAAAAACAGGAACAAACTTACTCCCACATCAGATTCACTCATGCACAGACGAATCAATTGTACAAATATAAAGACAAATCACACAATAATAATTGTATTATTTATTAGTAACAGAATACAGAACTGAATTACCAGATGAGAATTACAATAATTAGCCTATTATTTATCATAGACCTCTCTCACAATCAACGCTCTCGGCGCCATAATTCACGTTTCATTATTGTGAATATCTTCGAATAGTAAGCTTACTGTATAAATCCCAATGATTTATTCTCATTCTAGAAGACACTAAAAATCTACTTTAGTACTTTTGCTCCAGAGAGTAACAAGTTTTATGCATGGCTTCTGAAGTGGTTTTAAATATTTCTCTACCATATACATGTATATTATATATATATATGATGCATATCAGCGATGGCCCCCCCGGGCCCCTAGTATTTCGAGCGCTGTTAATAGATAATCGATGATAGCAAAATCTAATACAGTTACAATTAAAAATTGATCATCTAATTTTGCATGATTGATGATTTCTACAATAATCAATACTACATTAAATGTGGTATTGAAATGGTTTTGAAATAAATGAACAACTTTTTGTAACACTTATGATGAGTCCTCACCAAATTAATTGTCTTTCAGTGGATCGCGACCCCTTCGAGTTTCAGAAACGCTGCTCTAGGGCAAGGATGGTGTTTGGCTATATTGCTATTTTTATGTGAACTTGCTAAATTCTTAACGTCGTTTTTGTACCATGATCTTGGATCAAAAATAACTGTGCAGGTCAGCACTGTTCGTTTCAACAACAAGCGATAATATAAGAAAATGAAACAGAGGCTTAAATGTTTGTTTTTATATTTATATTTTATTTTTTAAAATCAATCTGATGATTTGCAAGGGCTTATTTAAGTTTGGGTGGGGATTGAAATAAGCGTTTATAACTTTATTTTATATTTTTTGTTTTATAACTTTATTAACTTGCTTCACTGTTCCTTTCTCTCTCTCTCTATCTCTCTCTCGATCTCTCTCAGAGCATTACCAACTGGCAGGTCCATTTCATATAACTGTACGGTATAGTTTGTATGCTTTATATTCCTGGAGATAATTAGGAGTTCTGAAGTGGGTCTTCTTATCCTTCCTCAGTGATTGCGTTTGTCGGCTTTTACGAAAGGCCGTGGATATTGTTACGTACGTCGTACGACGTACGTAACAATATCCTGGTGGCTATTGTTACGTACGTTGTACTCAGTGATGATCCGGTTATGAAATATTTATTTGAAAAAAATAAAGCCAATCATAACACACCCACAACCCTAACCCTAATAATGCCATTAATATTAAAATGAAATAAATAATTAGGTTAAATTATAATTTGGTAAAATTTGAAAAAAGTGACCGGTGAGAGTCGAACCTGGAACCATTGGTTCAGCGCTTTACGCTCTATCCACTACACCACCAGTGCCTCAACGTTCAGCTGGGTTATCTAGCGTTTGTGAACAAAGCGCTTGTAGCCTATAGTAATCAGTACGCATGCGCATTGATAATACGTAATAATATCCGTCCCGGGACCGTCCGGCTATTGTTACAGAACGTACGTAACAATATCCACTTCGTTTACGAAACACGTGCACTGTCGTGCAGCTTTCGGTTGGTGTATATTTTTGTTGACTTATCTCAATTTATACTTTCAGATATTAAGCATCTTCGATCAATATGCCGAAAATTAAAGGAAAATTAAGACATCGTTCGGTAGGTGATTTTGTTGCAAATTTTACTTTGTTGTAATATTTCTGCATATTGTTATTACCTAATTATGAGGGTTGAACCAGGTTAGGTCAGACAGGGGGTAGTTTTCATATGCTAATGGATCATTCAATATGGCGTAAAAAATTTGTTGGCACTTTTATACCCTGATCCCCACACCATCCCACGTCAACAAGCGTCATTCCGGCCCGACCTTGACTTCCACCTTAACCTGTCCAAGCTCTGATATGTTATTGATTCGCGCCATGTCTGGTCTACCATGGCCTCTATTACCAGGAACAAGACCGGTGATGACCACACTTTCACCATTGAACGACGACTCCTGCTTCGATGTGTTCAAAATATTTGATAGAATTAGCCATTTTGCATTATATAATAGATTAGACAAATAAGGAGAGACTGGTGTAATAGCAGCACAGCAATCCCTAAATGATTTCACTGATACAATACCCTGTTTTGTCCTTCTTTGAGTTGCAACCTTATGCAAGCTGTTTGACTCTCCATTACTGTAATAGAAGTAGGCGGTGTAAATTTACCAAGACATGTTCTGGTGACTGCACTAGTTAACAGAAATTTGGAATAGAATCCTGGCTTTCTCGCAAACTAATTAATGAAGAACAAAACCATACATTATTATTATGCTTGATTATTAGCATTATTTTATTTATAATATTTCTGAATTTAATTTATATCGAGCAGAATATCTGAAAAGTTGCGGCCAACAGATGTATTTATTATTTGATTTGTATTGAGCAGAATCCGTACAAGATGAGTGAAGAACAGACGACAGAAAATCTCAAGAAGTTTCTAGCCTCTAATCTCAGTCACCGACGCAACGCTGTCGTAGACCCGGAGAACCAGTTTGTTTCTGATGTGGGTCTGCCTCTAGAACTCAAGAATCTCAATTGTGCTGCAGGGGGTAAACCAGGTATTTATGCAAATAGAATCAGATTTTGTTGTATATATAATACAACAAAAATCGACTAACGCAGATACTAAGGAAGGCAATGGAAAACCACCTCAGAAATCTATATTTTCCTTGAACAAAGGCATCATTTTAGGTGTGCAAAAGGCAAAGCCTTTGTGATGAGATGGACTTATGAGGTTGGTCGATGGTGTGCTCATTAAAGTGCGAGATAGTTGATTGTGCATGAATTTTTGCATTGGACCTGCCACGTGGCAGAGTACTGGATAGATAGATAGATAATACAACAAGTTTATGCTTCGGTTGTATGTTGCAGGCGGTGACATGCTTGTTCGATAAACAGGATGTCACGGGTTCGAGTCCCAGCTGGGTCCGTCTCTGATAGTATCCTTCGATGCGGAAACATACATTAAAATAGCTTTAATAGCTTTATAAGCTTGAATTATAAAAAAATAAATGTGAGTAGGACCTTCAAAGAATGGGGAAGAAGTAGTAGTAGTAGTAGTAGTTTTATTATTACCACATCTTCACGACAGACGCACAATGATGAGAGTACATAGGAACATTGAAGAAACTGTCCCTTTGAAAGTCAATGTTAAAGATTAATATACCAAATCAGCCCGTAGGTTAATTGACTATTTCTTTAATTGAGTCTTTAATATAAAGTTTAAAATGACCGGGCGGGCGACAGAAGAAATCACTTTGGGAAACGCTGTTATAGCTTAGTCGATTGTCAGTAATATTAAATCTGATTATATATTATACCAAATATCAAATTTATAGTACAAATGAAAATAAAGTGAAGGGTGAGATGGGTTTGGTCTTTTATTCATTGATTGATTTTAAAAACAGTGATGTATCTTATTGATTGATTGATTGCTTAATACATGTAATTGATTTATTAATTGACAGACGTTTCTGGTCATTGATTAATTAATTGATATTGATTGATATTGAAGACACAGACGGATCTGAATCAGAGAAATCTGATGTCGGTGCAACTGCAGAGGTTAAGCCCAATGAGAAAGTTACTTCTGATACCTCAGTCACAACAATCACAACAACAACAACAACTGCAACAACAATAACAACAACATCAGAGTTGACAAAATAGCAACAAATATAGCACACAGCTCTAGCATTCCAGTTTCTAAATTAGTCATTTTATAATTTTATTTCTGTGTGAATACTTGTTGAATTGTTTCTATCTTTCCCATCAAGAAGATTTCTGCATGATATTTCTAGATCTGCAGTGCTCGATTTTCTTTAAAATTTTCTCTGTAAATTTTCTCTGTAAATTTATAATTCAGTGTTTCTCTTGAGAAATACATTGCTTGTACTACATTTGAGTAAATATTAACAAATTCTGTAGTGTACTCATTCTATTCTAATTCCAAAAAGGCTAACTTAGAATTTTTCGCAGTTTTCTGCCTGTGGCTATTTCTACCTTTATGCATATGTTTTAATATCTAGTTTTTATCTACATGCAATGATGGAGTACTGGTTGTATCTTTCTGGTGTTTGCTGAAATTTTGTGTTTGTTGCACAATACCCTTTTCGAATTCATTAGTAACTTCTTTAGAGCAGCTTTTAACCGCTTCGTGGTCTGTGGAAAGTAAATTCCTCATTTTAAAATAAAGGTATATTTAAAGTTTGCTATATATAGAGTTAAACTGATCGATAGCCGACATAGAGATGGACATGTACATTGTACATGCAAGAAATGATTCATTGCAGTAATATGCCTAGGTTAAATATAGCCTTATGTTGTACTAGTGTATTTGATATAGTATTTATTTATTTATTTAGTTGGATGTGCCCTTTATTTGGTTGTCTCATTGTTAGTTTAATGCTACACTTGTAACTATATGATAGCATTGTTAATTCGTGAGGTTCATATAATTTTAGCAACTTTACATTGATAGAATATTATAATTATCTTTGTACTTGGTATATTCTGTATTGTTGTAGCATTGTTAATTCGTGAGGTTCATATAATCTTCGCAACTTTACATTGATAGAATATTATAATTATCTTTGTACTTGGTATATTCTGTAAATTCTGTATAATATAGGTAATTATGCAGCATTTGGCTTGGGATACTGTGGACTCTCTCTAGCGGCATGTCCATGGCATATAACTGTAGAGTTACAGCTTTCTCTCCACTAGGTACTCTGCAGTTTATTACAATCACCGAGTAAAACGTTGAATTAGTGATATTGAATGGTTGCTATATTCTGCATAATAGTGCTAAAAGTAAAATGAAGTTGCTTTTGTTTCCTTTCCCTAGACTTGTTTAAAGTTTATAGTTTAGTAAATTATTTAGTCTGTACTTTTAGGGTACATTTTCGAAAGAACTTCATTTATGTTTATCTATGTAAATATTGTATTTGAATCATGTAAGTATAACAGATGCAGTATATAATGTAGATATGTTGTGTTGTTGCATTATGTTTGTTGTTGGCAGTTGTCTTCTAGTCTTTGTGGTTTGCTGAAAGCTTGCCAAGTAAATGCCTGTTGTCTGCCTGTGTGTACCTATGTTAGGCTTATGCCATTGCATCATGCTGATATTATTCTGTTGCTTATATAGCTTTACTGATTTAGTATTTGTCATTAGCTGAATAATTGTGTTTTCTCACTAAATTCCAGGGAGAGATAGATAATAAGTAGAGTCCGTCTGGCTATAAGGCCAGTTTCTTATCACAAAGACCTTCGATACTGCCCCACATAAGCGGCTGCTGCTAAAAATTAAATCATGTGGCGTAAGTGGACTAGTTTATAACTGGATTTATACTTGGCTGATAGGCCGTAAACAGCGAGTGACTCTAGGTGTCAATCAGTCAGACTGGGTCGACGTCACTTCAGGTGTGCCACTGGGATCAGTTCTGGGTCCATTGTTCTTTTTGATATTCATCAATGATCTTGATGAAGACTTGGTTAATCTTAATCTAATTTTGAAATTTGCTGATGATATTAAGTTGTTCGGTAAAGTTGGCAGTGCTGAACTATTAGAGAGCATGCATAGGGACTTAGAACTATTGAGTGAATGGT
>JAQFZF010004831.1:0-10315 GCA_034695365.1 Enchytraeus norvegicus
GTCTGGACACCCACAAGGCTGAGCTGTCTCCCAACCATTGGATGCTCACAATGAACTCTCCTGGGGATTGTTTCCTGTCCGTCCCTGAACCGAACCCGTGCCCCTCGACCCTACACCGGACGCCCGGGCAGTGCTACGGCATCAGCGACGCCGATCACGGACCTCTGCGGGGCCGGAGGCTCGGTGCCCTGCTGCCCATCAGGGCATTAATCCCTGATGTCGTCGTCAGATGATGAAACGAACATTAAATTCGCAACAATTGATTGATTAATTAATGCTTCGTCTTATAATATATTTAGTTAAGTTTTGTTGCTACTGCATTCAATTAATAATTATATCAACGCAAATAAATCCTGGCTTCAATCCAGTTAGTTCTTTCCATAGAATGTTATCCTAATTTAAGTAAAAAGGGAGATCTTTCCATTATGAAAAATATGAAGAATAACTCTATACACCATTTCTTATATAAAATGTACTCGATCACTTACAGTGATGCTAAATTAACATTGCTGTGCACTTGAGAGCTTAAAATAAAGTTATAATTATTTTTGCGAAATGGACTTGCGACGAAATATTATTGTTTATTGTTTAATTTTACATTATAATGCAAGTCTGGAATTAGGACGACCTAGGGATCAAAATAATATCCACGAATTATGGCGCAGACGACGCTGGTCTTTACTGCAGCATCTGCGTTAGTAGCCTACTACGAACATGTGCAATTGACGGTTGGTCTAGATTCTCAAGTTTCCCAACACGGGATTCAAGTCTGTACCCCTACTATATTGTGGCGTTCCAGTTCCTGTGATATAGGTATTATAATTATATACGAAAACACAAGAATGATGAATATTCCGTGTCAAAGATTAAACGACTTGAATGATGATAAAATCCGATCACGGCTTTACAATATTGATAGGTTGCAGATTCGGTAATATAAGAATGTCGACCGGATAATAGATTATAACAGGCCTACGAGTATTTAATCAATATTCGAGATCGATCGCCATTTTATATATCCTCTCCCGAAGTAAACATAAAATTGTACATTGAAAATAACGCGCCCTTTCACATGTGCAAGTGTAATGTTATAAAAGCTTGTTTAAAACCAAGGATTAACGTCTGTTTCTACATCACAAACAGTGGCGGCGCGAAGGGGGTCCAGGGGGGGGGGAGGGGCAGACGCCCCTTGAAAACTTTCTCCCCTATCTATAAACTATCAGAGCTGTTTCTTCAGCATTAACTAGGCTATAGATATGATGTTTTAATAAAGTGACAGCCACTCTTTGCCATTACCCATATACACAGATATCACTCCGGATTGGATAGCCTAATTGCTAGCAAGCTTGCCTGATAAGCGGGAGGCCAAGGGTTTTTCTTCCCAGCCGGATCCGTCCATGACAGTATCCTTGTATAGGCCCTACGGTAACGGAGGTCAAATTAGCTTTACGGCTTCTAATATAAGTCAGCCTTTAGAATAGAAAAATTGTGATTACGTTCCATTTTATAATATTAAGATAAATTTAATACTCTGACTGAATTAAAGTCCTTGTTACAAAAGTATGTGAGGATTTACATTCATGGTATACATTCAAATTAGGCTACAGATTATAATAGAGCATGCGAATTCAAACCTCTAGAGAAGTATCCTGGACTTGGTTTGAAGAGTGACTTGCTGTTGTTGCAAGAATTAATTAAATCACATCCATAGCTGCCGAGTGTTTCAAGAATTTATGAGAAAAACATCACCTCCAGGTTAGACCCTACAAAGATAAACGAGACAGTGACAAAAGGGTAGTCAGTTAGATAGGGTAGAGTGCCAATTCTTCCCCTCCAATTTCTATATTTTATTTAACAATATTTTCTCTCCATAGCTTACTATACCGTTCGAAAAATTACCCCTAATATTATTAGTCTATGCTCATCTCAAAATTGTGTCAGAATCCCAATCCCACCACCAACCCAAACCCAAATAGGTAAAGAAAACATGGAAATGACAAAAACAATGAAATGTGCATAAATAGGTTATAAGATACTACAATACAATACAATAAGGGTTTAGCGTCCGTTTCATCATCTGAGGGCGATATCAGGAACGAATGATTATTACATAGCTCAATATAACATTCCGTACTGCATTATTACAAGGAAATTAATTATCTAGATTAAGGTAAGTTTTTCCCCCACTAGAGCAAAGATTCCAACAATCTCTTCTAATAAAACACTCTAACCAGTGTGGTCTAATCTAAGTGTAATATAAATCGTCCATGTATCACAGTTTGTAATTAGTAGAGGCGTGGAGCAGCACACTCTTGAGAGATTACAGCGAGCTGGCAATGAATTGTAACATCCCATGAAAGTCCGCTCTACCATATATATTACATTGACCGGATGGATTCACCATCCTTTCCCTCTGATCAAACACTATTAGTCAATCTTTTCTGTTCTTCAATTTATTTACTAAAACCATTAAAGAAAGAATACATCAGATATTTCTTTCACAAATCATAAATGAATCAGCGGCAATAATAACGACATATTGACTGATGTCGGAGGATTTCCGTGGCTGGGATCCACTCGTGGACTTTCGTTCATGAGGATTTCCCATCTCCAGGACTCTAAGGACTCTGTGAAACCTTTCCGGTTTTCTTTCCTCACTATGTTGGGCGCGTCCGTAATGCTCGACGGATGATTGATTGGTGTTTAGGCGGATATACAAGGTTTTCTGCGGTTAGGTCCACAAGGGACGTGATGACCGCCTGATGATGATGAAATGATGTCGCTTATGATGTGCATGTTTTTGCCATTTCTATGCACTGTATCCTTTCTCTTTCTTTTCGCTTGATTTATTTTTAATTATTAATTATTTTGTATCGTGTTGGGCCTGGGGCATTTGAAAATATAGACCAACCGAAAATTGCATGTGTCGGTTAGAGCCGATGTTCCAGTAAAGTGGTCTGTATCATGACTTCTGTGTATCGCCTACCCTATATTTTAACGACATATTTGGTCGCTAAAATGCAGATTTGCCGAAGTCTTAAAAAATGGGCTGTAACCTTTGCAGGCAAGTTTATTTTGAAGCTCTTCTGAGTCTTGGGCAAGAACGCGCTATATAAAACGTTTGCCACAGATATATTAAATAAATCAGATAACTTTTCCATAACATAATGTGCAGCCAACATATATCTAGGCCTCCACCGTGGCCCATAAATAATTTCGCGCAATTTCTTAGATAATTATAATTGATTAAATTACGGTGTAAGAACGGTGTAATCGATTTATATGAATAATAATAAACCACTTATGGCGTCCCTGACAACGCCTTCGGGTGAGGAACCGGACGTTAAATCCTCATTGACTGATTGATTGATTAAATACTGATTAAGTTACAGGCATTTAAAATAGTTTCATTATTTATGAGCTACGGTGTAATTTCAATTATGCAGACAACTCGCACTCCAGTCTTTTACTTACTCCAAGGCGTTTCCACATTGGCTTACAGTTCACTGGGTGCCATCAGCTCACGCTCTCTGATACAGTTATTATCAAACCTCAATGCTTTTCTAGCTATTTATTTATTAATAACTCAAAATCAAACAGCTAGGTCCACTATCACATGCAATGGAACACGCAATACCATGCCCCACACGGATAGGCATCACACACAATGTTTATAAAATAAAGTTAATGTCAAACTAAACCATAAAATTACAATATACTTGAATATAGAACTTTAGCTATTATAGCAGTTAGAGTATTGTCACTCTTATCTAAGAATCATAAAAACCACCAATGAATTATACTAAATATTTTCTAAATAACTTGTCACAAATCCTACCTCTTTTTCATTCAGGTGTCCTGCCGGTTCCCAGCTTTGACGGTCATGGTTTTCCAAATATCTCTGTCTCCAGCAAAAATCTAATAATTTCTACTTCTTTAACGTTCATCCATTCACTGAGACTCTTTGTATAGGTATTTCTTTGTCTTCCTTTGCACCGCTTTCCTTCAATTTTTCGCTTATAATTATGCTTTCTATTTCTTTATTTTCCTCATAACATGACCAAAAAAGCTCATCTGTCTGTTCCGCACAGCATTTAATATAATTCTTGTTGTTGCCATGCTATTTAAAACTTCTTCATTTGTAATGTGTCTTGTGTAAGAGATGAGCAATTTTTTTTCTATAGAACCACATTTCAACAGCTTCTAATCTTTCACCAATTTCTTCACCAATGCCGGGAAGATGGGCTTTTTTGGGCTGCAGCACAATGGCCAATTTTTTCTTAATCCGACTTGTATAAATTAGGTATTCCACAGCTGTGACCAGAGTTTTAAAATAGATTTTCTTCATGCCGTATAATGGATTTTTCACTTGCAATTTGTATAATGGTTAAATTATCACGCCATGAATAACGGCAATGATAATGAGTATAATTAAATTGATTAAAATTTTTACACGGCTTTCAATCCTACCCTGCTTGCTTGTTCTTTCATTGCTACTATGTGGAATGAATCGAACAATTCTTTATATTTTGAGACTTAAAATAAACAAAATAAATATCAACTAATAGCCCCTCATTACGAAAAGCGTTTCCTTCGTATACTAGAAGAACGTGACACTGACAATGCAGTCATTTTTAGAACTATTTTTTTCGAGTAAACGAAGGCTGAATTGAAAATCTTCGGCGTACATTATTGATTACAAAATCTGTTACACTTATAACCCATTCCATTATCAAGATATTCGAGCTCAATTATGCTCAATTTTTATATGTAGATCGATGGTTGGTCCGAGGCATGTACTTGAAGTTTTTACTATCTCACTCATTCATGAGCACACCATCGATAAACCAAATAATCTGATTTGAAGTTCATCAAATATTAGCGACTCGGCCAATGCTGAAAGTTGTTATAGGGTCTAGAAATATACTATTTTTAAACATTATTAATTTGTTTCTCACAATGCAAATTACAAATAATAGATGTAGACGGTATAGAAATATAGACAAAAGCATAGGCTCGATGCGAGTAAATTGTAATAGTGGCCATTGTTTGATATAAAAATAACGTCTAGATTTTAGATTTATTCAACAAGACAGCCCCATGATTCTCAATTTGCTTAGACTTGTACAATCAGTTGTTTTAGTCGCATCTTCCGAACGAGATATAATAGAGCCACTTCTCAAATGGCATTTTCCTATTAATTAGATAAGCGTTTCTCAACTCCATGGGATCGAGACCCACTAAAAGATAACTAATTTGTTGTCGACGCTCTATACTTTTTCCAGAATTATTTAATGTGTTTACAAATCATAAATCGTATACATTCAGATGTTACACGAATCAGTAATCACACATTTAGCTGTAACATTGTTGTAGCTAAACCTGGTTACACTAGTCGTGCGGTATCGATTTTACTCAAATCAACTAATGAAGACATACAACATATTTTAGAGACCTCGGCGACCCACTTGGAGGGAGTCTGCGACCCACCTATGGGTCGCAACTCAGAGATTGAGAAACACTGTCCTAGACTATGTTCATATTGTCAATTAAAGGATCGTACGCATAGGCATACTGTCAGAAATGTGCAGTATCGACGCATACAATACAATACAATACAATGAGGATTTAGCGTCCGGTTCCTCACCCGAAGGCGATGTCAGGGACGTCTCAAGTAGACCATGCAAACTGCAAGCAGTTCTATACCATCAGAACACACTTGTAAATGCATGAACGGAAGAGAAATTGAGATCCGATACAGTCCAAGTCCATTAGAACAAATGGGTTTCCTCCATACTGTCAGAAGAGACTTGAGTATTTTATTATATACTGTTTAGCATTTTAGTATATAATATTTAACATGGACAAGGTCCAACGGATACATTTTATTATATTCGTTTATTTCTTGATATCTGTAATTGCGCAGAAATCATAATTATATACGAGTTACAGAGCGTACACTACGATATACAATTGCAATGCAATACAAAATTATACAAAGTTGGCTATCTACTATGTTGAACAAGAAACAGTCGAAAATGTAATCTCTGTAAAAACTATGGAAACAATTACACAGACGAGATGGAGATGAAGCCATGTTGTGAAAGAAAATAACCCACAGTAATGGCGCCGCTATGGGACACTACGTTACGATCCTTGCGGCGATCAAAGCATAAAGGTTCGCTGAAACTTGTTAGAAATTATCGGCCATCGGTTGCATCGATGCTATCTCAAAAGGATAGAAAAGCGATGTAGTTATTGCTCACCAAGAATGCCAGCCGTGGTGCCGACACCCTCCATAATTACATGGAGGCGTGCAGGGCTCACCCCTAGACGTCTATGTCAGCTATGTCGTCCGCAGGGTTAGCTCGGTAAATCTGGGTATGCTGTGTTGAGCTCAGATACAGCAACCCCTCCGAGAACGACATAAGCTGTCATCCACTTCAAAGGTGGCCGACAACAGTCACTCCAGATAAAGAAAAACCTCCGTGATTTGGCTCCAGATTTTTACGTCTCCAGACTCGAGCCTAGTGACCAACAGTCGGCCATAAATTCTGCTTAGAGAATTCTGTACGAAGAACCGACCAAGTGTATTTGTTATTACTACACTTATAACGCTCATTTTTCATTACATTCCAGGCCAGAGTTGGAGTTGTCCCGGCCTAGTATTATTGTTGGCAGCTAGTATTATTATCGGCCTAGTATTATTAGCTTAGTTGGCAGCATATTTGTCATTAACGCAAAGTTGTACATGTATAGCCAAGTTGAACGTCTGTCTCCGTATCAAAGAAGACTGTCAGAGACGGAACAGCCAATGACTCGAACCCGTGACATGCTGCTCATCGAGTAAGCGTGTTACCGACTACTCTATACAACCGGGGCATTAAGCTGAAGGTTAGGGGTTAGGTTGCCAGTGGTCTCCGTAACTGATATTTTCTTGAAGGAGGAAACTTGCGTTAAACTATCATATCCCGGTTGGTAGGTTGTTAGATCACTTCTTCCAGGAGAAGCAGGAGGCCTGGGGATAGAGTCCAGAGAAGGTCCGTATGTGACAGTATCCTTGAACTACTGACAGTCTTTCGTAGGCTTAATTAATTAGATTTTAGTATACAACTCTTCAGACAAAATACCTGTCGTCATCAAAATATAAATTATTATTATTATAAATCAATTCTACTAATTTGGAACCGTTATTACTTATGATGCAACATTACTTTTAATATATTTAAAATTTAATTTTTCATTTAGTCTCATAATAAAGTTATCATAAAGATACCACTCGGTGTGTTTCTATAAAGTCTGTGACGCACGGGGCGTTCAAAGACTTGTAAGCCAGGATATCAGTTATTAATTATATTTCTTAATTAGAATATTGTGAGATTTAATTTATAATCGGAAGGTCGGTGTGCTTTGAGTAGACTTTATCAAAGAGTAGGATTCAAAACTTCGTAGTTCGAAATTGATAGAAAGAACCTTCTTAACAATCTTGAAAATCCTTAACAATTTATTCTTATCGTCTTTAATGTCTTTGAACCCGGTGTCTTCAATAAGTCAAGAATTGCTTTCATCAAAGACACACATATAGCGTACATGAAGATAATAGATTAGGCATTCTTTCCTACCTTACTTTATTTGTTTAACTCAGTCAAAACTCAAAAGAAAAGATAACAGGAAAACACAAAATAAACAAACAAATGTAGAGAGTTGTGATAATAAGAGGAGTATGGTATTTGAAATTGTTTAATGCACTTTTTCAAGAATTAAAGGTACATTCTAGCTTATTTTAAGTTAGTTGTTATATTCTGTAATAGTAAAAGTAAGTAGGCAATAAGTAGTAGTTGGCCTTAGGTACTGCAGCAATTCTAAACAAGGTGAAAATTTACTAGCCATATCAAACAAAAATGTATACATGATTAATTATGCTGTAATATGTTGTATTATTTTTTATTATCTTGTAATATGTTGCATTATCTTGTATCTAGTTTTCTATACATACGGCTAAAGCGAAAGCCAGTTTAACGTCGATTTCGCGGCCTAAAGACTACATTGGTAGTGTCTACAATTCGTGTCGTTTACATCATGTCTGTAACGTAAGAATAATAAACAATTAAACATGACAATCATTCAAATCTCATATTGTAATAAGAAGGCAATGTACAGTAAAGTAGATTAGAAGTCATCGCTTATTTATAGACATACATTTAACCGTCATAATTTATTATTATCATTATGAGATATAAGATGAAGATCAACAACACCGTGGGTTTTTATCTACTCAAGTTACAATTAGTCGAAGTCTTAGTTTAGACGGACTTATTCGACCCGGAAGTATATTATGACTCTCTTTGCACAGGTGGAGTGACTGCTCGCCGCCATATTGGAAGCATAATCTGGATTGATTGCCTATCACTGTAGTGTATACTATGTAATAAGTAATTTTATAGATTGTGCACAATTATACACAATGTTAGCCAGCGGTTGACTGATTGTTGTTTGTGAACAAATAAAGGATCCTCTTTGTGGTTTTTGTTCACTATAACAGACAGTATTGTTTATATCAGTGGTGCACAACCTCGATGAGCCGAAGGGCCGCATAACCCTTGGTAAAGTGGTCGCGGGCCGCACTAAATTTTTTACTATGCATGATGCAAGGGCGGGCAAAGTATTGGGCCTATTTTCGGAGGGAGGGGGGGGACAAAAAATTACCTTTTTTGCAAATTAAACTATTAAGCTATAGAGCTAAATAAAAATCTGCAGAAAAATATTATGCTGGGGGCCAGCCCCTTCTTGTCGCGAAATACTATTAATTTGCCAAAATATTTGCTACTTTGACAGAAAAAATTGTTGACAATTAAAAAAAATTATGTCAGCCCTCGGTGGGCCGCACGGAAAGGCTCGGCGGGCCGCATGCGACCCGCGGGCAGCGTGTTGTGCACCCCTGGCCTAGAGTGTACGTCAGTGGTGCACAACCTCGATGAGCCGAAGGGCAGCATGAAATGTGAAAAAGTGGCGCGGACCGCAATAACTTTTTCAACATGCATGTAGGTGTGGGGGCAGAAGTTTATCGGAAAAGGGAGCAAGAAATGCCCTTTTTCTAGCTATTTCCACTGTAAAGCTAAGGAGCAAAAGAGAAATATAGGGGGCCAAAATATCTTTGGAGGTGGACAACCTCCCACCTTACCGCGAAATACTAAAATGTTAGTAAAATATTTGTTATTTTCACACACAAAAATGTTTGACAAAAAGTAATGTGTGTTTATAATTATATTTATTATAATTATATTTTTTCATGTCAACCCTCGGCGGGCCGCACGGCAAGGCTTGGCGGGCCACATGCGGCCGGCAGGCCACGGTTTGTGCACCCCTGGTGTACGTTTAGAATAATAGTAATTTTTCGTGCGTACGGATTATACTAACATATCTCAAAGATCTATGTAGTTGATATGCATAATATATTATAGATTATAAATTATAATACATTATAGATCTTTATTCTATGTTCGCCAAACATGGTAGCAAGTTAAACGAAAACAAACGAAAATAAGTAAGAAAAGGAAAGAGAACCTAAAAGAGAAACGAATCAATAGTCCGATGACAACAATCGGTGACAAACATGACAAACACATACGCCTAGACTATAGGCCTACTTAGTGAAGTCTAATAAAGTTCAATGTTCAATTATAGAGTTTAATATCTACATTTAGAGTTTCCACCAAATGACACAGATTTGATTTGCTTGAACATATCGAAGAATATTACCAATTTACTTACTGACAAATCTGTTTAAAAGTATTTTGTGATGTGTGAGCCGGCTTAGCACTATTACAAACTGAGTGATAGACATACAGACAGAAGGGCAGAACAAACAATGGCGTTGCTACCAAACAATGGTCACCAAACAGTGGCGTCGCTACCATTGGAACGCTCGAGCGTACGCTCCCCCTGAGATTTTTAAATATTATATTTGTATACAAAGTACTTTTTACAATGCGAATAATCTTGGTTATGTCATAATTTTGAATCATTGATTCTTGAATCTAAACCGTTATGTATTGAATAATGCATAGGTCTATATGTGAGAAGTTATGAATTAAATACAGGCTTTTTCCACTTGTATATGTTACAGTAGCCTACTTGTTGGTACTTATAGCAATTAAATGTGTTATGTGTCTGATAAAAATTTGCGCTCCCCTGAACAAAATCAAAACGACGTCACTGTCTCCATATACAAAGTAGCTTTGTATAATAATAATAATAATAATAATAGCGGTTTAACGTCCGGTTCATCATCTGACGACGATATCAGGGACGTCTC
>JAQFZF010004832.1:0-10314 GCA_034695365.1 Enchytraeus norvegicus
TACGCCTCATTCTGCGCAATCATTAACGACTTTCATTTTTGCAGCCTTTTCTTGAAATTGTAGATACGTTGGGTCATATATACTATATATTATATATAATAATATGCTAGGTATGTGAGAGTAAAAATAGAAGGAAAGGAGGCCAAGAATGAGATGGATGGATGGGGTGCAGGAGCTCTCGGAGTGGGGCTCTTACAACTGAAGGAGCAGATTCGACAGAGTTGGCGCGCCAACATCAACACCATCAACATGAATCGATCACGACTCGATGTCAAAAGGAAACAAAGTAAATAAGATAGAACCACTTGCTCTGCACTAAACTGCGGGTACTTCTTGGAGCGAAAGCTGTTATAAACTTATAGCCTCTCTTTGTGATGGTATCTCTAGTGTGTCGAGTGATTTGAAGAGAGGTTGGAAGATGCTGAGCTTAACATTAAACTACAACCTACCTAATCAATAATTCACTTATACCCCTATTTTATTTTCGGTATTAGGCAAAGAATAAAAGGACAACACGCAACGTGATTGACAAATGTATACAACTCTAAACACTACACCACCAAGTCACGAAGCACTCCGATACATACAGGGTACATATTACTGCGACTCGGCGGTCTGTATTAGACTGCAGGTCGCTTTGTGGAGAGTAGCTGTATTAAGCTTAACCCCAATCCATGTGACGGTAGTGCTTAATTGTGTTGGGTCGACTTGAAGACGGCTCAACACAATCGAAGAATCGTCTTGAAGAGAAGCCTTGTGCTTCTGAATCTTGACGTTAAACACACTCAATCCTGTTTGACCAATGTTGACCTCTGTATTCTTTTAGCACAAGTTTATGACATACAACTGCGTTTGAGTGGACCATTTATCGTTTTTGTGCTGTTGCAGACGCCCCTGATATCGTCGTCAGATGATGAATCGGAGGTTAAACCATATGATATTGTATTCTTGTATTTTATTGCACGCCTAGATGGTTTAGTTGTTAGCTCAGAAGGTAATGAAGCAGTTTTAAACTTTTAACGCACTCCATCTGCTTGTTGGAAGTTCTTAGTTACCATGTCATGTAGGTTTGAGATAAGACCATCCATCATGCTGTAGGAAAAAAAATGAAGTTTAATCCAACTTTAGATTTAGAGAAACGTTTGATGACAGCAAGGGATAATAGTCAGTTACTTAAGCGGCTATTAGAACTGGCAAGATTAACTACTATGTATATAGCATTATAAATCTTGCTTTATCACTTCCACGAGACCACACAAACTCGAATTCAAGAAACATAACCATTTTCATACAACGACAAATGATACAACTATCTCTAGAAATGATGTAGAAAATGTTTCAATTGACTTGTCGTGTTTTCTATATAACGTCATATGCTAGACAGTAACTGTAGACTTAACAAGGTTATCTAATCCCGTTTTGTTTTTTATGATAAAACTTATATAACAATATATTCGCTTATTGAAGAAACGCTATCTTACGCTTAACGCTTATCTTAACGCTTATTGACGTCCCTGATATCGTCGTCAGATGATGAACCGGACGTTAAATCGTTTTTGATTGATTTGATCTGACAATCAGCAGATTGTTACAAGCATCATGCACATATGGTCTCGAAGTGATACAATAAGAAAAATGGTTACAATTAATGATATTGGTGAAACACAAACAACTAATTAATATACATAATTATTGGGTATCCAATAAATAAAACATAGGAGACCCTATTCCAATACAATCCGTCAAATGTAGGTCTCGATCTATCAAGTGCCATTGCAAGGCCTGCGGTCCCATCTACAATTGTCCGGATAAGTAAGTCAGTCCATTTATTCCTGCCATTCCACAGAAGTGGTTTCTCGACATTTCAACGATGGGAGTATAAGTACAGGAGATACTGCAATACAATACAATATAGATTTAACATCCGTTTAATCATCTGACGAAGATATTAGGGACGTCTCCAACAGCACTAGCAATACTAGCTGGTCCACTAAAACGAAATCAAGAGTGCTGAAAGAGAACAGTGGTCAACACTGGTCAAACATGATGCAAGTCCATTTATCTATAAAACCAACAATATTAATGAAAACGGGACTAAAATGTAACCACTCACGAAGGTGAAATTTTAAGATTAATTTTTAAATTATTTAAATTATTAAAGTGTTGCGCTACTGGGGCATCCTGTTGTGTTGCCACCCGAAGACCAACCGTGGTGCCGACCCCCTCTATCTTCGTCCTTGGGAGCGCTCCTCCAAGGCTCGCCGCCAGGTATCCAGCAGCTCCGCCGCCTCGCAGGGATTGTTCCATAAGTCCATTGGAGTAAATGTTGTCTGTATTTGTATGCATTGAAAGAGGTATATAGTTTCGTGTGTTTGGTCAGAGCAAAGGTGACAGAGTGGTGATGGGTGTTCAGAGGGGTTGATTTTGTGTAAGTAGGATAAAAGGAAGGGTGACTTATCAGTTCTTAACTGTGATAGAAGACGTCTATGATATCTGGTTAGTGTTTCTTCTGAGTGGTGGATTTCTGGAGCTGCATTTCCAGTATTTTTTTCTGGTATTATGCATTTGTGATTAATCACCGCAAGACTATGGTTTACTTTAATATTTTGATCGATTGCAGTGTCATTTAGGTTGTTTGATTTTGGTGGATTGATAATATTTTTATTTGAGAGAAATAGGGTTTCTTTCATATTTCTTGCTGGTTTTGGCTGGTCCATTACTTTATTTAAAGGGTGATTGGAGGAGGCTGCCTTCTGTTTTAAGTTTGAAGTATGTAGGTTACAGTGGTCTTTTAATGGTAAGACTTTGATTTCTGGATGAAAGTGGTCCATATTTGTGTCACACTGTGGCAACTCGTAGTGCTGTGCTGTGCTATACTGTTAGTAATTTTTGCATGCTGGTGTTTGATATTGACAGATATCCATCTGACCCCCTCCATCTTCATGCTTATCATCATTATTGACATAGAGGCGTTTGCTATTGCGTTACTTTATGCAAAATCAATCAATCAATCAATGAGGATTTAATGTCCGGTTCCTCACCCAAAGGCGATGACAGGGACGTCGCCATGGAAGCGCTCTTCTGTTAGTTATATTCTCGCTTTAATTGTACAGTTTTTAATTTCAGATGTAAGGTTGCCACTGGCAGATCTAAAAGGCTAATATAGGCTAAAGCCGAATTTAACGTCAGTTTCATCTCTGGAAAGGGATATCAGTGACGGGTGAGCCTCGGATTCGAACTCCGCACATACTGATCCGCAGCCGGAAACCTTACCTATCGTGTCACTGGCTCCTGCCAATCTAATTTGATATGATATGACATTATGTTCGACAGATGGGCGGAGCTTCAGGAGGTCGCAGAAAAGAAGAAAGAGGCGATTAATCTGGCTCATGACGTCAACAATTGGCATGTCGAGTCTCAGGAAACCATGGTAACTAGTTCTACTATTTTTTTGGCGAGGTATAGGTTGGTTCACCCAACGGTTAATATAAATTAAACTGAAAATATTATGTAAAATTATCACTACCGGTTGGGGTTAGGGTTGAGGTTTGGGTTAGAGTTAGTCTATCCCTAACACCAATTCAAACCCTAACTCTAATCCTAATTTGAAGCGAAATTTTTAACGTTTGATTGATTTATTTGATTGAAAATTTGGATCCTTTGCAGTAAAAATCCAGTGAACTAATCTCTACCTTTATCCAATACTGTAGTGTCGAGTCTCAGAAAATCATGGTAACTCTTTATTGTACTATGACGTCCTCAGTCCTGACATCATCTCTGGATGAGGAAACGGACGTTGAACCTTTAATTTTTAATTTAATGCCCTGGGTGATAATCAACACTGGACTGAAAAAGGATAAGTTTTTATTTATATATAAGCAGTGGCGTCGCTGTCCCCTGGATTTAGTTTGGGGGGGCATGAAATTTCTTTACACGCGTGCTCTTTCAAAGTCTGAAAAAATTGCACAAGTGAAGCGAGCCCCCCAAAAATGCGTTTGCTCAGCGCGCAATGTTGTTTTAAAAAGCGTGGAAATTTTGCGAGCATAGCAAGTCAAAGAAAATTTGGACTCTTCACTACAAATTTTGGCCCCACTACAAATTATCGAAACCACTACTGTTCTTCATGATTCGCCAGTATTTCAAAATAATAATTAACATGTTTAAAAAAATTACCAAAAAGTTCAGTGGGGGCACGTGCACCAGTGCCCCAATGGTAGCGACGCTACTGTATATAAGTATCCAAAGGGGTGTATATTTACAGTTTATGTAATAGACCCAAGGGTTAAAATTAGCCGTGAAGCAGATCGAGTTTGGAGATAATTGTGCACATTACACAGACAGAGTTGTATCTCTGTAAGCAGATGGAGAGTCTTTGCCTCAAAAAGCACGATTCCCGTAGGCCTATGTCACCTGTGATAGCATATAGACTTTGCCTAACGTGGTGAGGAACTCTTCGCCTTCTTCGTGTTCAGAGGTCCAAGCGTCTCAAATACCGACCATGGAATCTGGGCGAGACCATCAGGTCTCTTGTCGTCACTTATCAATAGGCCACTTGGCTTTTTCACAGCAGGATCTTCGGCCCTCGCAAGATCGCGCCACACAATATAATTTAAAATGTGTCTACTTGACCTTCCAGATCTTCTGCGCAGAAAAGACCATGATGCCCTCAGGGATCGACAAAACTTTCGCATACACACCCGTACGGTTCGCAGAGCTTACTTCCAAGACGTAGTCCAGCAGCTATTCGTCCACCCTCGTCATCCAGGCGCAGCCCTCGGGAGGATATAGGACATGCATATAGCCAGGCGTTGCTTTTGGGCGATGAAACACAGTTTCACAATAAGTAATACAGTGGCACAGTTTCCCAATATCTGCAGCTGAAGCTCCCGTATAGCGTTTTAGCTTCATAAGAAGCCAGAATGGCTGACGGGGCTGCGAAATACTTTAATTCCAAGACCACCTCGACGAACCGGAAGACTGGCTTGTAACCATTGGGTTGCCGAATGATCTGCTTTCAGTAACCTGCAGAGAGAGTCTCTGAGTATCTTGTGGAGTTTCAGGATTTAGTGGTGCTGGGAGCAGTGCTGGGTGCTGGAAGTACGGAGGTTATGAATGACCTTGGGAGCACTTAGCGAGTGACGCAGCAGGATTAAGGCATCGTGTCGTTGGATGTCCTGCAAGCGTGCAGCAGCATTAATATTATTATTACTATTATTACCTCGTTATCCAATACTATAGAGCCTCAGGAAACCAAGATTGTTCTTTCTTGTCAGTTTCTAGAATACATTTGCATGAGTCAGAGTTTTAGCTCCAAATGAGCTCACATGTATAACATGATGTTGTTGCTGCTGCTCGCTCAGTTTGCAAGCAGTGGTGCTAACATCTCTACCTTCTCATTAGGCGGGGTCAAGGGCTCATCCTCAGGCATCAGGCAGCAATGCTGCCCGCAGGGTTTGCTTCAGTAAATTTGGGCATTGAACTTTGAACCCCGATTTAACAACATACCAGAACGCGACATAAGCCTCCCATCACATGCGGATACTCGCCATGGTACTTGGAAGGCCTTGCCAAAAAGGTAGATAGACAGGAAACGATAGACAGGAAGTGATATAAACTGTACTCCAGTCTCGGCTGTATTAGCACCCCCACTCCTCTTGCAGGCAGTAGCCTATGCCATCTGTTATAGTCCAGTAGAATTAGATGAAATTATGACCAACAGGAGAAAAATATGTTACCAAGCTGAATTTTTGAATATATAATAAGAATAATATCATAAGTCCCAGAGAATCCAAGTTGAGCTTTCTTCAAAAAATGATATTAAAGTTCATGATAATTATTCAATCTTGACATTGCATTTCGTTACCAAGAAAATTCTCAAGTGGTTTGAAATGAGCAAATTTATTATTATTTACATCGGGGGAAGTTCAATCTACTTTTAGTTACTACGATTTCCATTATTGATCAATATTAACTGTAGAAAATGATAGTTAAATGTGTTAATTTTTGTTTATTGAGAGCACGCATATTTGCACGTATGTTTGCAATAAAAAAATCTATCACATACATGTATACAGTTTGTATACTAATACACAGTTTATATTATTATTTATTTCATGTGAAATGCTGAATGAAATTATACTTTAGCTGCACCGATATGTCAAGAGATAGGGCATTTATGAAAGATTTGCTGGCACCTCTGTTGTTATGAAACTTTGCAGTAGAATGTACCAGTACCAATTTCGTGGTTCCAATTCTATTACTGATTAAATTATGATAAGTTATAATTAATTAAATTTAGGGTTAATAAATAAATAAAATAAAATAATAATAATGATCTTAGGGCTGTTTCTGGTGACAAGAGTGAGGCATGCTTATTGAGGCCGAGACTCTTCATCTGCTTGGGGAGATATAACTCCAAATGTCTGTGTAAAGGGAACATTCAACCTCGGTCTGTTCCATTGCATTTCATTCCACTCCAAGAATGAGAGAAATCTTTGGATGCGAATGTGATCGTCTATAATTTATCCCGAGCTAGTGCAAGTTTTAAATTGGGAAGACTAAGATCAATCTCATCAAGATAATTCATGGATCAAGGGTTATTTGGTTAATACGGTCTGATAAGTATGTTTCCAAATTTTCCAACAACTTCAGCTTTGGGTAACTTTGCGGAGCGAAGAATAGGTAATTTTGGTTGTGTCACCAGCTGGTGTTACACATGCAATACCGCCCATTTTATGGAGGGTATTGTTGCCAGAAATGCAGCATTGAAATCTGCATTATCAAATACAAGTTGAGAAAATCCACTCAATCTGTATGACGGTTTGTCACTTGACACAAATGAAAAAAGTAGCCGTTGTACTTCATTGTAGTCACCTGCGAAACCCAAGTTGTCCAGCATATCTGTCGATTCTCTAGGATGATATCTATGATGGATATTGACGGTGACTGAGAGAAGAATGGGTGAAATTTGAAGTTTACTAATTGATAATACAATTGTAAAAACGCAATGGTAATATCTTCGACGTCCCCGATATCGTCGTCAGAAGATGAGCCGGACGTTAAACAGTTATTTGATTCTATATGAACTATAGACTTGGATACGTGACAAAGCCAAGCTGATCGAGTCAACGGATGAGTTGAGTAACGACCTGACAGGAGTGATAACACTACAGCGCCGGCTGAGCGGTCTCGAGCGTGATCTAGCGGCTATACAGGACAAGGTTAGTCAACTCTACTTACTCATTCTCTCTCATCGTTTTCTGTCTGCCTTAGTGTTTCATTTTAAACACTTAAGCAAACTTTCATAGTTTTGAGAGTTTTATATATTGTAAACTATACCATTCTCTATAAGTTTTCACCATTCAATGGGGTCCCCACCATTCATTGGGGCCTCCGTTCTGCTCTACTTCTCTTCTTATTCCTTCGCTCTGCTGCATCAGACTACGGGCCATACAAAATGACCTAACACAGGACAATGACTCACAGTCACACGCAGATACTGTCATGACCCAGACAATAGACAACCAACCCGAGCATTGTAGTCTAAATCATTATACTGTAGCATGATTCACTTCACGCGTAACGTGTAAAGTGTAACGGGATAAGGGAATTATTATTAGGATATACTGTAGCCTGCTTCACTGTACGACTGTAACGCGTAACGCGTAACGTGTAACGGGATAATGGAATTATTATATAGGATGTTATTTCTCAGTTCATATTCAGTTTCTCGATCAAACATTACCATTAGTCACGTCATGCATGAAATAATAATCATTGTCATTCAGAATTTCAGACAACTGTTTGTTTTGAAATTAAATAAACGTAATCTACATTAATTTTGTGTGTGTTTGTGTGTATGTGTGTGTGTGTGTGTATGTGTGTGTGTGATTGACCGGGATGCATTTAGAAGTCCCCTAAAATTCAATGAAATACCTATTATGTAACGACTGGCAACCGAAAGTAACTGTTGATTAGAAAGGATGGAGTAGGCCTACTGCTAAGGTTGTCCCTTAAATTGAACAAACTCATGATAATAATTATTTGCTGCCTGTTGTGCTTGCAGATGCACACATTGGAAACGGAAGCTGAGCGATTATCTGACGAGAAGCCGGAGGAGGCGGAAGCGATACAAGAAAAGATCGGTCAGATGAACGAACTTTGGCAGGATCTCAACCAAATGGTCAGCATCCAGCTGAAGCATTCTTGTCAAGTTTTTGTTAACTTGGTCATGAAGTATTATGCGTAACTTGTAGATTAGACCTATAGACCGATTGTGAATTAAGTGAGAATATATTGGATCGTAGTTGTGAGGAAACGCATCATAACATTTTCAGACTTTCAATTCATTGAAAAGACGGGTACTGTATGATAAAATACACAAAGAGTAAAGGTAAGGTAAAGGTTGTGTGCCATATTCGTTACCGAACATTAGTGCGGAGCTAATTCCTACCCTGAGCGATTGCAGTACACAGGTGACATAGTCATTAATCTTACGGTGAGGTCGATTAATACCCCACTCTATACAATCCAATTTGATAATTGGATCGTAGACGCCAGACCTGTGGTAAACTTCGCAATCTTCGCAGTAGTCACCTACAACGTATTAATTGCTTCAAATTATCCGACCAACGAAGGGATGGTGGGCTTGGTTGGCCCGTTGTACATCCGAGTTTCATCCGAGGCTCTCTGATTGACTCGACCGGGAATCGAAACCCGGACCTCATGCGCAAAACTCGACACAAACTGATCGACGTGCTAAATGAATGAGCCACGGAGACGTATTTACACAAAGAGTAAGTATTTTATTGTCTTCAAAGTGGTTTGATCCAGTCTAGCTGATAGCAAGCACATCGTCAAAACTCTTCCTGTATCGTCCCTGGCATCATCGTCAGGTGATGAAACGGCCGTTAGATTATTGATTGTATTGTATTGTCATTGGTCATGCGTGGCATTGAGGTATTTGTTAAATTCTATGCAGATGCTTAATTTTACATAATAACATTGTGTTGCTAATTAAGATATGTTCTCAACAAGGTTAAGAGATCTCGAGTCACCGTCAACTACCTCATCATCAACCAACCCAACAAGTTGGTCCTGTCAGAAAAACTGTACCTCTTTCGCACATGAAAATATACATTTATAATGCGAGACAATGAAAAGTTAAAGTCCGGCTCCTCAACCGAAGGCGATGTCAAGGACGTGTCAAGCAGACTATGGAACTACAACCAGTTCTATTCCTGCCAATGCATTGACCAAAGTGAAAGCGAGATCGAAACAGTTTCGGTCCGTTGATCAGGGCAAGGGAGTCGGATTAAGCAGATCTAAGGCAGAAACATACAAGTTTCCAGCTTGCCCTGAGCCTGCCCTTGGTAAATATCATTTCTCTTGTGCTTTTCGGTTGCTCTTGGTCGGCTCTTACGAAACATTTGCACTTAGTCGTCTCTTTCGATTTGTTATAGACAGGTTCTAGAAACAGTTCAGTCGGACAATTCTCAAATTCTCCGGACCTAACACGGTTCCTATGTGATATATTGGAAGTGATATATTGAATTATTGATTTATTGAATGATTGAATTACTGATTGATTGATTGGTTGATTGATTGTAACAGCTGAAGGTGAGGGACGAGAGACTAGGGGAGGCGAGTGAACTTCAGAAGTTTCTGCAAAACCTCGACCACTTCCAGCAGTGGTTGACGAGGACCGAGACAGCGATAGCTTGTGAGGACATACCGTCTGACCTTCTGGAGGCGGAGCGACTGCTGCAGGGCCACGCCCAGCTCAGGCAGGAGATCAACGCCTACACTGAAGACTACGAGACGATGAGAGAGTTCGGCCAGAAAGTGGTTGAAGGTCAGGAGGGCGTGCAGTACATGTTCCTCAGGGAGGTACGGCACTGTTGTGTGGTCACTGCATTATATTCAATTAGAAGTGTGCTAACTTGAATTACATTAAGCAATGTTGTTTGTATCAATTGTATGTATTGTATAGTTTTGTAAATATGCACTAGACTTGTGATGAGGTAAAATATTAACTTTTGTGTTCTGATTATAAATTTTATTAATCTATAGCCCTTAATTTAGCATGTTTAACTTAAGAAACGTTGGTCAACTTGTGTCTATACACTTGAGAAACATTCACCGGCATCATTTGCATCCATGCCTGCAGTGGCGTATAACCCCCCACTTGTAGTGGGAGATTCTGGGAGGGGGGGCCCATTGGTAGACGCCACTGCATGCCTGTCCTGATTGCAATCAGTGCCGTAGCTTCAGATTCAGGGCCCCCTGCAAAATATTGTAAATTTCGCTCCCGAG
>JAQFZF010004833.1:0-10314 GCA_034695365.1 Enchytraeus norvegicus
CACTCTGGGGGGTAGGATACCTTCCTCATTGGCATTCCCAATATAGGCACCATCTCATTTTTGTTTGGGGGCATAAAAAATATTTCGGGAGAGGGAATTATGATTATTATTTTTGCTTTGTCTCTCCCTCATCCTTCCCCAAATAATTTTTATGGGCTAAAATCCCCCCTCGTTAAGTAAATTATGAACAGCATAGGCCTAATATAATAATATTTTATGTACACATGGGTTGATCCCACATGGGTTGATAAAATGAACAGAGTTTGTTTTTACTTATAGAATATGTTATATTCTCATGTAGCTGCTGTGATATTAAATGGGTTGACTTGTATGGTTTAGAAAGTGATAGAGATCAAGCTGGCACGAGAGGACGTTCTTAACGCTGGTGGCTCAACCTCTGATTTGGCCTACAATGTTCTAGGAAGGAAGGTAGACCTTTGTTTATCTCTCTATACACTGCCGAACAGCAGGTCCATAACATACATCTATAGAATTTGTATGCCGTCTTTTCATGAAGACAATTTTGTTTTCCGAAGGATCTCCTTGATCAGTAATTGCGTTACTCGGCTTATACGAAACACGTGCAGCTTTCGGTTGGTCTATTCTTATGTCTGCTGGATCAAACACGGCGATCATAGACTACTTTATTTCATATACATATTTTGTATTGTAGGCCTATTAGCCTACAATTAATCAATCAATCAACAGCAGAATTAAGAGGCCAATAGCCTCTTTATTCTATAGAGGCTAATTAAGAGGCAGAAATTCGGGGAAGGGGCTAGGCCTTTCTTATGTAGACCTTTGAGTCCTAGTTATCAGAAGTTTGAAAACCTCTGTTCTAGTGAAATACCATCAACACGGCTTCAAAGTTATTAGTCAACAGTCATTGCTCTACACAACATCACTTGCATGTACATAATAGCCAAGGCCCAAGGGCTTCAATCAAAAAGCCCCATGGCTCAAAACGAACAGTCCTTGTTTCACTTGACATGAGTAAGGCACTTAATACGGCTATCATTCATACACTCCTAGACAACATACGATTAGTTAAATTATTAGTATTAAATTATAAGTAATAAATTATATTATACGACTAGTTAGATTAGTTATTAGTTAAATTCATAGCCAATTGCATTAAGGGCCGCATGGCAAAAACATTCTGTAACAACAGAACTTCACAACAACAGAATCTCAGGACTGGAATCCACCAAGGTGTTCTCTCTCATACCATTTTCAACCTATGTGTATCAGATATGTATACCTCAATCGCCACCTGGACTAGAACTGGAATCATATGCAGACGATCTTACCCCAGTGGCCTCACATCACGATCTCACCCCAATGGGCTCGACAAATGCAATCATATTCTGCCATAATTTCTACATCTTTCTAGTGCACTGTCAAATGGCAGGTCCAAGGAACATTTTCTGAAACACAATCTGCTATGATGCTCACTAATGAGAAATCCATCGATTATGAAGTTGATCCCCTCAAAAGGACTGTGCCTTTACCACACCTGAAATATAACCTTTTTCTTGTGAATAAATATATTGACTTCCGAGGTGGATTCCCGTTGCCTTCCTAAGTATGAAAATATCTGCGTTAGTCGGCTTTTACGAAACATGTGCAGTTTTCAGTTTTCTACATGAAAAAATGATAAAATATACGATTTTTTGGGGTGGAGGGGACACTCTTGAGCCATCAATCAATTAAAATGTGTGGGTATAAACGTCGCTGTCTCCGGGGGTCTCGGTACTAATCCCCAGCGACAAGGAGAGTACATGAGCTAGTCTATGATTGATTATTATATCGAAGTTAATGTCGTTAATTCTTGTAAATCTTTGCTGCATATTTAGACCTAGGCCTACTACAATATAAACCTGGTACTGTGTTAATACTGGTATTTACTACTATATAGCCTAGTACTGTGTTAATACTGGTCTACTATCAGTACTCCTGGAATAATTCAAGTGTGCCGTTGATGAAAAAACGTTGCTTAGCGCTGAGATATTGTTATGTCAAATAATTACTTAAATGTTGCAATTTCTATTCATTAAAGCAAAAATCCAGAGTAGAATCCACTTGAGAGTAGCAAATCCAATTAATTAATAAAGTATTAGTACTTGTGTTGACACTTGATACAGAGGAACTCGCGATCAGTGCCAGCAGTCACCCAGGAGCCCATGCTGAGTCTCATCAGAGCAGGCAGGGGCTCGGAGAAATACAGCAGTGACCTGTGCATGGCTCCAACTACTACTGGGTAACTAATTATTCAATCAAACACCCATCAATACTACGAGCCTATCAGTTCAAAGATACTCTAATCATATTCTTGTGCCACGGCGTGTATAAACCAAATCAAACATGCATTGCACTTTGCAGTATCGGGTCATGAGAGACTATATTAAGGCTTATGATCTCTGATGTATCGGTAGACAAACTTTGATATAAATAATTTCAACATTAATTTGAAAGATACTTAAACGACCTTCCACAATGTTTTGTATAATTGGTTGTTCTCAATTGCAACTTCTTGTTGCAATAACAAGTAACATGCAAATTCTCAGTTAAATAGGAGTCACAGCGTTAGAGCTTGCCCATCTTTAGGTAGGTAGTGTGTTTAACGTCAAGGTTCAGAACACAAGGCAGCTCAAGGCAGCTTCAAGGCGGCTCAATACAATCGAGCACTACCGTCACAAAAATTGGGTTATAGGCCCATTTTTTGGCTACGAAACTCTCGTTAATATATTTTTATAAATAGGCATTAAAGGGTGTCTGCTTATATATTACTTCATTATATTCGATTGAATTCAATAACTAGTTCTAATTCTAGTTGAAAGGGTCACAATAGTAACCCTTTCTTCATGACCATTGCAACAATTGTTCGAAACCCGGCTCAGAGGGTAAAATCTTAGACATACACAGGACTGGTATAATGGAGAGATATATGTTTATTACAGTGATAACACAAGATTGCAAGTATCAATTACTAACGGTGCAGATAAATAGTGATATTAAAAATAAACGAATAAATAGTGCTCATGTGCTGACCGTCATCAGGGAGAGCAAGAATGACCTATCTAGCTGACCACGGCCAGAAAATAATAGTACAAAAAATAAATAGAACTACCAATAAACAGATAGGCCCACTGATATAATTAATAACAGTCTATTTATTTTCTAATTGCCAGGTATCCTGCAAATATTTTTTTATATTTGAGCACAAAATTATCAATGGAAGTGGAACTTCTAATTTCAATTGAAACTTGATTCCATAGTGTTGAGCCATAGTTAACGTATGAGGAATAAAAGGCCTTACTAGGCTTTTTATATAGTTAACTTGTTGATTTCAGTCTCGTCGGGTAATTATGGCAGGATTTTGTGAGAGCATAAAACAGGTTACAAGTCGAATTTTATAGACTTGTAACTTTAGAGTCTTTAGAGTGAAAGCTCCTGTAGATAAATTTACATAGGCCTACGCGTAAATTTCCTAACAAATGAATGGGTTATCATAGTTGCAGTAGAGCTGTTTAACATTATAGTAACGATTAACACCCTGACAAGTTCTGAGCACACGATTACATGCAATATGCGACAGATCAGTACCGGTAATAGTCTTATTAGTTTTTATATATTCTACTTCAATGCAATATTGTAAAATAGAATAAATAAGAGCAAAAAATAAATTCTTGCGATCATGATTTTTTGTAAAATTGATTGATTGATTGATTGATTGGATGATGTAAAATAATTTAATGAGAAGGCTTACACAGACTAACACCTCATTAGCTATGATGGTTTTGTTTTAATGGAAATGGAATCGGGTCATCGAGTTCATACTCCTAACAATCTACTTCCGGATGAGACTATAATATTTTACATATTAATTCCACAGAAACGCTTCGATTTATTCGCGTGGCATATCATGCAATAAATTTTTCCACCGACATCAGAACCAACTGTCAAATTAATATTACCTATTTTACTGCAGTATCATCTCTAACTCTATCTCTAGTGCACTGCCAAATGGCAGGTCAAAGGTACATAGTCTGAGACACAGTCTGCTATCACGCTCACAAATGAGCACCCCATCGATAATCAAGTTATCCCATCAAAACGGCTATGCCTTTGCCACACCCAAAATGTAACCTTTTTTCTTGAGAATATATATTCTGACTTCCGAGGTGGTTTCCCGTTGTCATCCTCAGTATGAAAATATCTGCGTTAGTCGACCTTTACGAAACATGTGCGGCTTTCAGTTGGTCTATTCTCAAGTTACCCGGATCCAACACGGGCAAAAATCACAGAACTGCTAATATGTATAACACTATTATATAAAATATACATCTGAGTTAGCTACATCATACATGAATCAAGGGAGCGAATTAAGCAATTTCATTAGGGGGTCGGACAAAATATTCCTGAAATATCATTCAGAAAAATGATCCGATTTGACCCCATTCCAATGTAAAAGAGGACGAGGGGAGTGCTTTTCAACATAGATGAGGGAGCTACAACCACCTCCCCCCTCAATAATTCGTGTCCATGTTAGGGAGGCACTAGCCTACTTCCAGTAATTCTTAACATCGTATGTAATTATAATTGTTTTGAGTTGACATTTTTTGAGATTGCGACCAATGACCTAGTGTAGGCAGATTGAATTGTTATTTAACAATTGTTGCAATCAATCAGTCAAAATCAATTTAACGATCGGTTCATTCGGTTCCCTCTATTGTAAGTATGGGCCTACTATGAAGATTTGTAGATGAAGATTATGATAAATGCATGGAGCAATTATTAATCCACCAACAAGTTGAAGTAGTGGATTTAATGAACTCTGTTAATGACTTCCGTATAATCTGCTTATAATATTCACCAGAAATTCACGGCAGTTTCAAGAAATCACTTAAGAATGAATAAAAACGAATGAAAAAAATGAATAAGGACGAACGAAATAATAAGGTCAAAGAGCAAGCTAAACCAATATAATATTGGCCTAATGAGTTTGTGTTGAAACTGATGATCAAGCCTTCGTTTGTCCGGCACTAATCTTCTAAAAGTGCCAGACGTCGAACTGAAATAGGCTGACGTGTGTATTTTCAGGAGTGTTCTGGTGGTTGGATGCTGTCTGTAGTTGCACATCCCGCTTGGGACGTCCCTGACTTCGCCTTCGGGTGAGGAACTGGACATAAAACCCTCATTGATTGATTGATTGGTCGATGATGTGTTCATTATTGAACGAGACAGCTGTCTGTGTATAGTTGACTTCTTTCCTTGGACATGTTACCTGACAGAGCACTTGGCATATAGAAATAGAGGCATGCGAGGCCTACAGTTAAGTCTCCAAACATTATTTTGTAAATCGATTAGGAATAAAGAAAATCAATAAATCGGAACGTTATAGATCTACTAAGAATAATTTCAGGTTCTCTTTGATCCTGTTTTCGTGCTACATTGATTAGAATTATCTTCTAATCTACATAGGCTGATCAGAGATCTTGTAGCCTGTTATATAGGCCTATATATCGATGAACAAAACTAATCAGTGTTTTCATGACGTCTTATCTCAGTCAGTTTATGATAACTGAGCCAGTGGCTCAGTCGGTTTAGCGTCCCGATTTTGTATCGTAGATACACGGTTTCAATTCCATGGCTAACTCTTCATCCAGTGTATTGGACAATTTCAAAAAGGGGGGGTCAGGCTAAGTTCCCTTAAAATTTAAATGTAAAATGATAAAAACAGGCCTCCCAAAACCTTTGCAAGGTAAAGAAAGGTGGATCAGATCGTTAAAAGGAGGATTCGACCCTCATCCCCTCCCCCACACTCTACCATCGTGCAAAACTCCCCCCTCCCAAGCTAGACAGGGGAATGAGATGGTTAGAAAAGCTGTACCAATTAGCTGAAGTTCCATTTGACCTACAGGTAAGACCTACACACAGATTTATGGACTCCCTGCGAGTGACGTACGTACTCGATAGATTAACTTAGCAAAGTTATATCCTAAGTTTTAGTGACGTAGGTAGCCAAATATAGGATACTAAATGGTTCTGCTAAATCCGATCATTAGCGTGAATTGTATTTTGTGTCATCGAGAATTAAATGTTAGCACCATCGACTCTCTTTCTCCCTCTCGACTAATTAAAAGCAATTGTCTGCCCACACTTTATCAATTGAACAAAAGTAACAACAGAAGTTAATTTCTAAATTAAAAACCTTATTTGGGGCTGTGGTTTCATTGCTATATAACAACTAAATAATTAAAAAGATTTGATTTGATAACCGTATTGTGACTTTATTTAATCTGTGACTTAGGTGCTATTTATAGCATTAGCTTGATGATTTTAGCTAACATGATTTTAATACAACCATTTGTCGTCTTTTACGAACCGGGTGAGTTGTCGGTGTGTCTTCTCCACTCTCAGATGTGTCGAATACATAAAAATTGGAACGGGACGTGCAAATTTAATGTAGGCCAGTGTGTCGGTGGATTAGAGGCTGATCGCCGTGAAATTGAAGTCAGTGCCATGATGTTCTACATACAAGCTATATTTAGAAGCGATGCCAGTCTAAAAATCTGGGGGTTCAATAATAATTCACATTTAACAAATCAGGGGGCCAAGTCCCATTCTGACAAATCTGGGGTCCCATGTTTTATTCGGACAAATCTTGGGGGCCAAGTTCTATTCATCAATGACAGGCCGAATAATGAGAACAATTTGGGGGGAGATTAAATCTGGCGATGCCACGGCCCCCCGACCCGGGCCTAGAACCGCGACCACTTATATTCCACCTAGCTGAAGCAGTTCCAATGTAATCTCACATAAAGTAAACTAGTCAGATAGCAAATCATTTATGTTCCCTTTATTCTTGGCTACCGGCACATAAATCTGAGAAGTGTAGGTTAATTATCACTTACATTTAGGTGTACTTCAATTTCTCAAATTTGAAATAGGCCCAGGGAATAATTATTATTGGATGGTGTTATGCAAAAGCGGACCAATCAACATCAGAAATATGGTAAAAAGGCGTTTATTTCAACAATAACTCTAATTTTTTATCATAATATATTAAATGTGTGTTTTAGAATTTACCAAATATCAATCATGGTGTTCTACAATACAGGCCACTGAGGCCAGCAAATATTTTTCTTCACTTTATGATTTGTATATCTGAAAAAATTGTTTTGTAGCTTGGCCAACTTTTGCATAGCACTATTAAATTCATCTGAGTCTTTTCATTATGATTAATATTATATTTAAGTTTTATTGACGAGTTTTGAGCAGTAGACGGTCTTTTTGATAATCCTCGAATAATGTAAAATTATTATTGAATTTCTAAAAATGGCGCTAGGTTGTAAATCCTACTTTTCATTCAACCCAACTGCCGCTGTGCAGTAGCATTGATTGTATAAATCCAAATTATATTAAAGATTAATCACTTAGCTGAATTACAATAACTTTCAAAAAGGGTGGTTGCTGTTCATTTTCTAATTAATCCCTCCTCTATCCAAGAGTAGAAAATAGAAATATTATCAGCATTTTCGTGATTAAAGACAGCCTTAAACAAGGCATTGAATACTTTTCAGTTTTTTTGGCAAAATGCAAGCGCTAAAATAATTAGATTTGTTTAATCCGTTTTATGGCTGAAGAGGGTATAGACAATTCATGTTATTGTTTTTGAAAGTGTGCAATTGTGAAAATGGATATGTTCAATGAAGGTGTTTGCTAAATCAATAAATCAATCAATTCGGACTTGATCAATCAATCAATCAATCAATGAGGATTTAACGTCCATTCATCATCTGACGGCGACATTAGGGACACCTCAACAACATTTGAACTCCACCTAAACAGATTCAACAGAACAGGGCTTGTTAAATGCAAAGTTAGAAGGTCCACTTATCAAGGCCTCCAAGTAGCCGGATTACAGGAGCACGCCACACCTCCCAGCAAGATTCGAGTCTTGAATTTTATGCTTCAGTCACTGGTAGCCAATATATTTTAAATGAAAGAGATTGAAAATTGTGGAGTCGGCAGTGTGCAATATTTCTCCCTCGCTCTTTTGTCATATTTTGAAGAAGCGTAGGCTCGCGTTTATTGGGAGGAATTACTTCTTTTTACTACTTTAATTTCTTATATCCGATCTTTGGCTAAAGTCAATGCGCTGACAGACGCGGCCTGATTGATTTTTGTTTTGAAGTCGCGCTGAAGCATAAACCATTACAGTGATATTTATAGTAGGCAGGAATACCGAATGTCAGCCATATTTGAAGCTATAATTGAAGGATAGATTCATTATTGAAAGAAGTTATTTGTTTATTTATTTTGTTCACCATAGGCACGACAGCCCAAATCAGTAATACAATTGCAACAACTGATTAAATGACAAAAGCTGAAGCGTTAATTAACATTGAACAAGCAAAACGAGATGTCAAATAAAATGTCCAGACATTAAATAAACACTTAACTAAGACATTAACACTGTCTTGCATACAAGTACGGTATTTCATATGGGAATTAAGAATTACAGTTAACTGATAAGCCATTCACAATGTTAGTATGCTGCTGCTGATTTAGTTATGATCTCAACGCATATAGCTGATTAATTTTATTTATTTATTTGAGTACCCAAATTGAATAAATTAAACAAGTATTTTTCTTTTTAAAGTTCTAATGGCGGCATACAAATTACAGATATGGCTCCACCTAAATTTTTTTTTTGGGGGGGCGATTAGATAAGAATCGAATATCTTGCACTGAGGTTCCTATTTTGGGGGTCTTGGGGCGGGGAGTAGTACGAACCGTACGATCCCCATTCGACCCGGGCCTAGAACCGCCACTTGCGACATAGAATGTCAATATAATAACCTAGATAAACCCTTACCTGAACTAAATCTTCTTTATAAACTAACTTTACTTCCGGAGCGAGATTCTTTTAACTCAAGTCATAACTCAGTAACTAGTCAGATGTTTATTTGAAGTCCGAGTGTCAATAATAATTTTTTAGTAGTTTAATTAATTTTGTATATAATAGCAAACATTGAGACAATGTGATATAAAACATAAATCTAAGACAAGTAGCGTTGTACTAACATACGGGCAAGTATTCTATTTACGATAAGTATTATATAGTTTAATTCTTTGTATAATTGTCTTATAAAAACCTGTGAAAATCACTGTTACAGTATATAGGCATGCAGTAACAAATTTACAAACTGGTGACTATAACCAACTAACAGAACTCTATAGGTAAGAAAAGTGCCATTGAAATATAACATAATAAGGATTTAACGTCCGATTCCTCATCTTAAGACAATTAATGTCAGAGGAGTGAAATAAAATTAGGCTACCATTAGTGTCACATAAATAAAAATCACAAATGTTACTATCAAAGTTTAAATGGTTACTTTACGACCACTGTTAAACGTCCGAGTAATATTCATAATTACCATTAACATGAGAACTAAAATAATTATCTTATATAGCCAATAACCGCTTGTTTTTTTATAACCTGGTAGATTTATGTTCTGATTTTTAAAGTTAATAAAGTTAAAATAAAGTAGGCAAACTGTTATTATTATATAACAATCTAAGCAGGGGTAAAATATTATTTATAATCAAAAATAAATTTTAATACAATTATTACTGTGATACTAATGTTTCAGATATTTCAGCGCATAGATTTTGTATTTCCGAGATAGAAAATATTTCTAACCTTACCATCGCATCATTCAGTATCATTCAACATGTCAGTTCTACAAGCCTACGTCTTTCTAATGTTTACTTTCACTTGGTCCAAGGCAGAAATATCTGCCGGTATGATTTTTCCATATTTTATTTTATGTTTCAGTTTAGTGGATGTTATTCGGTTTAATCATTTTCCTGGAATTTAATTATTCATTCTCTATGGACGCATTTAAGATGAATTCAGAAAGTCATCTAGGTATATCCTGTAGGCTATATTGAAGAAGTTGCACACATACATACATGACATCATCCTCTGATGAAGTAACGGACGTTGAGCTTTATCATTATTGTTTATTGTTATTGAGAATCGAATCCACCGTCAAATGCTGGTGTTTTCGTTAGAGGCGACTAACGCAGATACTGATAGTCATGCGATCGATGCTGCGACATCGGTGTTTCAGATGAATTCGTCGCACAAATTTAACGTGCAGAGGTCACGGCGACAACATCGAATGTGGCCTTTGATTGCTTGACTACTTAACCATCCATTATCGTTTTAACGTTATTGTGGCATATGGCTTAGAGAGGGGCTTTATAAATACGCCTACATTTATGATTGATTGATAC
>JAQFZF010004834.1:0-10313 GCA_034695365.1 Enchytraeus norvegicus
CTCGCTTTCTCTTTTGGCATGTGTATTTGCAGGAGTGTTCTGGTGGTTGGATGCTGTCTGTAGTTGCACATCCCGCTAGGGACGTCCCTGACATCGAAATTCTGGTGAGGAACCGAACGTTAAATCCTTGTTGATTGATTGAATATTATATAGCTGCCATTTTGCAAGTACTAGTCTAATAATTCTGCAAGAAACCATGAATTTACGGCTACAAAGAAATACAAATTCCTTGTTGTTCCTATTATTGTCACGTCAATCTAAAACTTATGCGAAATAAGTTCTAAAAGGTTCTCTTTCTTCCGATTGAAGTATCGTCAATCTCAGCAATCTTCTCTGAAATCGAACCCTGGCCACCATCTTAATTGATAACAGTTTAACGCCCGTTTCGTCATCTGACAACCATATCAGGGGCGTCATAAATGACCTAATCGCTTAGTCATTCATCAAAAGAGACTTCCGAATGTACCCGCACATGAGAGTATATCTAGTTAAAAGTGTCGTTTACACCGGAAGCAGAAACACGAGTGGACTTGATTGCCAAGCGACTGCCATCTTCAATGAAATAGTCGATTAATTCTTCCACCTGGTTGGTGAAGTGGAAGACATTGAGGACCTGTGTCTCCAGTCAGGTGGAGGAATGGAGGAGCTGCCGGAGCATCCTCGCGAGTCCTATAACATAGGATCAGCCGAATCCTGTTTACACTCCTGTGTTGTAAACAACTTGCCATCTCACATGATCCTTAACCCGCGTTGATGGATGAGACCTGCAGGAAATCTCTGTACTTGTTCCGAGTATATGCTTATTTGACATTTGCTTGTTTCGTAGTATTTACTATCTTATGGCCATAGTGCTCAACATAGATACAAGCCAAATGCAGTCATAGTAATGATTCAGGTCCACTTCGTCTCCCAAAGCCATAAATCTGCAACCAGCCGAGGCAGGATATGTATGATATCTCTAGTGCACTGCCAAATAGCAGGTCCAAGGTACATATTTTGAAACACAGTCTGTTATCACGCTCAACAATGAGAACCCCATCGATCATCAAGTTGATCCCATCAAAAGGGCTATGCCTTTATAACACCTAAAATGCAACATTTTTTCTTGGGAATAATACATACTCTGATTTCCGAGGTGGTTTCTCGTTGCCTTCCTCAGTTTGAAATTATCTGCGTTAGTCGTCTTTTACGAAACATGCGCAGTTTTCAGTTGATCTATTCTCAAGCTGATCGGATCCAGCACGGGTAAATATCATTCATGGGAATTTTACCATGTATGATAATGGTGCGATTAATCATGAGTACACGCCTGTTCCTGAACACGCTACCCTTTCTGGATATTTAAATTCGTATACAGTGTAGGCCTAATTTTATACTATATTAATTACAACCTTGATAATGTTTGAAAATTAAAGGGTAGTCTGTTCACATTAATTAACTCATCCGGTGCGGGTCCGGGGGGACCCATTGTAATAGACTTGGCGGAAGCTTTGTGCAAAAAATAGCGATAAACTCATCTACAGAGTAAGAAAAACAATCACTCCCAGAAGGGTAGTTCCGCCTGTTACAAGACATAGTATTAAATTAATTGTATAGGCCTACTCGTTATATTCTTGCGATCACCTTATTCTAAAGGTTGATACAATACAATACAAAAAGGACAGCAAATAGCGCCCTTTTGTAACTACATTTTATAAATCCAGAGTTTACTGCCCGTTAATGAGCGAGATAGTGGATTGTGATGGTAATTTATGCTCTGGACCTATCGTAACCTTGTTGAGTACAGAGATCATTTGAATTGCATTAAAGAAGTAATACGAAGAGGACATTTCATAACGTCTCTACATATGCAGAGTATCTCAACTTTGCTTTTGAACAGTGAATGGAAAAGCAGCTTAGTCTGCATAGGCCACGAACAATGAGGTAAGATTTCGGAAATTCTGGAACTTGAGCGACGAATAATATTATAGGTCACGTACGTAAAATACCATGAGGTAGACAACATTACCCTCCACTGCAATATTTACGTAGGCCTACATAGCATTGTATGTCGTCTCCTATGAACACGTGCAATTTTTCTGTTAGTGTATCCTAAAGTTCCCGGACACAACACGAGTAATGTGCATAGCTGTTATGTATATTCGATGTTCATATGATCCTATATTATTTCAATTCGTGATTCTGGTCAAAGGCTTGAAATGTGAGTTACACGCATGCATGCTCAGTTGTTCACTCTGTTGTTCCTAAATTCTACGTTCCTTCAGCCCAAAGGGAACAAGATCTACTGGATGTTGTCAAAACGCTCTATGGTTATGACGATTTAATGAAATGTGTATCTTAACCTTTTAATATTCTGTCCCTCGTCAATAGAATACCCATTAAATTAGGACATAAAGTTATATTGATTTATTTGAGATATTTTGCTGTAAATAAATTATTGATTTCTTTATTTCTGGCTCTAATAATAACAGTATGCTTTGTCGGTTATGGGTCCGACTCGAATTCCATGGATTCACGATTCGATTCTCATCTAACCCGTCACTGATGTAGTCGTTAGGTCGCGAAACTGAAGTTAAATTAAGCCTTTATTGCACATCGCATTTTATTAAGATTACACTGCTTCCCCTGATTTGTGATAAGCCAACTCATTGACTTGCCTGGTGTCCATATAATGACTGCATACACTCTTCCAGTTAAGGTGACACCTGTCATATTAGATATGATTTCCTTTCCTTCCCGGACACGTGATCTGAATCAACAACAAGCCCGGACACCTCGACCGTTAGTCCTACAGAATCTCCCTGATATAGGCACAAGCATTATCTTTTAGATCAGTGGTCAAAGATGAGAGATGAAATGCTTTAGATCAGTGGTTTATAAATAGATATGCGACGTTCGCTGGTGATGCAATCAGGCTACGAAACCAACGTTAAATCCTTCTTTAAGTGTAAATGCATTGCTGATAAGAACTAATACTGAAATAAATCTCACGGTAAACTTAAAGTAACGATTAATTATAGATGGTAGACGAACTGCAAAAAACATGTGAACATGTGCTTATACAATATATCATAATAGTATGTGCAAGATTAGCCAGAAAAAACATTTAAGGAGGTCACACGGTTAAAAAGAAAATGCAGTAACTGGGCCTACACTGTACTGCACGAAGGGCCGTATAAGTGAAACAGTAAACCTTAAATGCATAGCTAAATTGAATAAAACTGAAGAACTGACAAAACAGGGTAAAAGGAAATTTAACTGAATTTAATTAAATTGTAGTTAACTTGCATTTTAGGGTAAACGTTCACTGAAGTGGAAAAGGTTGAAATGAATACAGAGGCTACTGCTGATATGATTTTGATTTAATCTATTCGGATCATTAGCTTCTTGTTCTCTTGACCCTCAAGTCCAGAATTATCTTAAAATGTCTGACAGAATAAAATGTGTGATTGCCCTTCACATGTACACTACTGTAACACACCGGTAGTTAAAAATACGTTGATCTCGCATGTTTAACTACATCTAAGAATGATGGCATCACATGTTAAAAATACGATGGGCCGCTCCGCCTCCTCGCCCCTCCCCCCTCCTCTTAGCCCCCCCCCCCCAACACGTTCGGGGCGGCGGGACCGCTCCTGAACCGGTCCTCCCTGGCTGCCCGTAATTCTAATATTGGTGGACTCATCTGTTACTAATTGATTTGTATGCTTTTATGCACTATTTGTTTTGATAATTAAACTACTCTCTATTTCTACGCTCTAATTTATCAGCATTTATTAAAGAGCTGTTTGTTGTGGTGATTAAACATGTCTCTAATATTGCAATAAAACAGTTCAAAGGCGACAGGAGTTGCCCAAGCACACGGAGTCGTTAATGAGGGAGGACGGGATGTCGGGTCGAAGGTTTACGTTCTGGTTACACCGGCTCCTCAGTAATTGGTATTGCTCAACATGGCGAGAAATAGTCCGATAGTTATCGGCTGCAGTGGAGCAGCTCCCCCCCCCTCCACCTTTACACATAGGAGTATCCCACTCCGTCCCTCCAGCTAACAGAGCAACGTCGCCTTCGTGAACTTCTATCATCTTCAGCGAAGCGTTTGTGCGTATTACATAATGTCGGCTTCATGTAGGCCTATGTAATGCGACATTTTGTGACAATCATAACATAATTGTTTCTCATAATTCATTTTAGACAAATATGTCTCTATACCGTAATGCATGGTCAATGAGTTTCATGCTAAATTTCACAATAGTCAATAGTCAATGGTGCAATGGCCAATCTTTTAGTTTGATATTGATCAAGGACCTTGGTTAATATCAACACATCAATCAATCACTAAATCAATAAATCAGGTTAGACATCATCTTCGGCATCAATCAATGAGAATTTAACGTCCGGTTCCTCACCCGAAGGCGATGTCAGGGGCGACATCGATTGTTAATATCGGGAATAAAACCACACAGTTACAGAAAGGTCGAAGTAACTTTAGTCTTTAGTCTTTGTAATGTCTAATATGGCATTGGCAGGACCCAATGGCACGATCGGTTAGGCTTCCGACTGTGGATCAGTATGTGCGGAGTTCGAATCCGAGGCTCGCCCGTCACTGATATCCCTTTCGAGAAATGAAACTGACGTTAAATTCGGCTTTAGCCATTAGCCTTTATATCTTTAGTTACGTCGAACACTGACAACCGGATGTACTAAAGCCGACAGTGTTAGTCCAGGAAGATCTGGACGTGAAATGATAAGTATTCCTCGGTTAGGCTAATTTACATGTCTACAACTCGTCATCGGTTCCTCAGATACCCGCCGATAACTGGGCGGCCAGCGATAAATAGGTACAGGCTCTTTCTCGTCAACTCCGCTAATTGTCGGAAGTCACGAACGAGTACAGCCGTCACGGTAAGGCTCTAACAGCCTCCAGCAGAGAGACGATATATGGCTAAATTTCGTCTGTTCACCGAAGACTCCGTGGTTTAGTGATAGCACAACGGCATTATGAACCATGAGGTTGCGGGTTCCACGCCCGTTTTAGAAAACCTTTGAGTTGTAGGCTAAGCAGCTTTAAGCAGGCTGCTTTACTTTCCATTGCAATAATAATAATTAATTGGAGTCGGTGTGCATTTATACCTACCAAGATATTCTATGACGACTGCAATATCTATCTAAATTCGGAAACAAATCTCGGCTTTCTAGCCATATGGCGAGAAGAGTAGTATACGATATTAATATTTTAATTATTACCGAAACATTATTATTTTTATTTAAGTAAGTTAATTACTATTCAGTTCCACTACAGGCCATATAAATCAATCAATGAGGAGTTAATGTACAGTTTTTCATCCCAAAGCGATGTTAGGGACATCTGAAGAGAAATATATAAATAGGCTATAAACATTTATACCAGCAGAATGCATTTGAAAATGCACGTGTAGAAGGGACCTTCTATAAGCTTTGGCTAAGCCTACTTGTATTCACTTTAAACAATGTTAGGATCAGCTTTTCACAGGTAAAAGGAAATCAACAAATATGATCAAATTCCGTGTAAGAAATACTAGCATTTAGCAGTGACTAGTAGCAATCATGGAATAAAACTTTAAAAAATTTGATAATCTTTGTCAACCTAATTTTTTTTAACAACAGGAAAGAACAGGAAAGAACAGGAAAGAACAGGAAAGAACAGGAAAGAACAGGAAAGAACAGGAAAGAACGGGAAAGAACGGGAAAGAACGGGAAAGAACGGGAAACAACGGGAAACAACGGGAAACAACGGGAAACAACGGGAAACAACGGGAAACAACGGGAAACAACGGGAAACAACAGGAAACAACGGGAAACAACAGGAAACAACAGAAACGGCCAAACATTGTGAAACTACTATTAAATTTGTGCTTATTCTAATGAAATTCAATAAAAATATATAAATAATATTTCAAATATATTTCTTTACTCAAATCTCTCGGTGCGGAGAAAGTTGTTAAGTCAGGAATGAATGAGTGCCAAAGAATAACTTGATTGGTTTAAGTATAAGGTCAGAAATATTTGCTTGTTACCCGGCGAGAATTAGTAAGATTTTGAAGACGTGAGAGAAAATTTTTGAGAGAAGTCTATTCTGATAGAATTTGATTTCTGGCGACAAATGGCGCGTTGAAAATTACACTCAAATTTTCACCAATCAGTGTAGAGATTGCCGACTACTTGCAATTTTGTTGCAACTCTCTGACTTAATGATCTGAGAAAATAATCTTTTAGACAAAAGTCAATAATTGCATCCGAAGGGCTAAGTACACTTGCTGCAGTTTGTCCTCTGTGAAAATGCTTTATCAAAGACATAAGTGACTGGTGTAGCCTACATATATAGTAGATGTAGGGCCTTTTTGTAGGCCTATTATAATGCACTGTATACTAGTGTATACTGTATAAGCCTAGGCGACAATCAGTTTGACACATGTACATCTAATCGTTAACCAGTTTGTGTAGGACTGTTGGTCTATACAAAAAATGTTTAAAAAATACCAACTGTATTAAGTCTTATCCCATCTTGTACATTTTCATTTATCAATATTAAATGCACGAAATTTCCACGTATTAGCTAAGTTTTAAATCAATTAGTAAATCAATGTAAACGAAAACAACCAAATTTTGCGATCGGGAATAAAAAAGAGACGGCTAACTTTCTTAAAGGCTTCATATTGTCTACTATCTTATGGTAAAGAATAAATTCTTGTGACGTGATTACCTAATTGGAATGATCGACGATATGTTCAGTAACGAGCGAAATAGTAGACCATGTAGAAATTCATACATTCGATCTCCAAACCTGACGGAGCACTGGGTATCGATCAATCTATCTATCTATCCAATGCTCTGCCGCGTGGCAGGTCCATGGCAAAAATTCATACTCACAATCAACTATGTCGCTTTTCAATGAGCACACAATCGATCACCATGACACACCAAGTCCATCTCATCACAAAGGCTTTGCTTTTTCCACACCTAAATAATGCCTTTGTTCAAGGAAAATATTATATAGGTTTCTGAGGTGGTTTTCCATTGCCTACCGCAGTATCTGCGTTAGTCGACTCTTTACGAAACACGTGCAGTTGTCGGTTGGACTAATCTCAAATAACCCGGACCCTATGCGGGAAATAAATAAGTATAATTATAAAACGCCGTTCTATGAAATTATCCGGTTAGTTGCACTAACCGCGGATAATTGAGTGGCTGCATGTCATATAGTCAAGTCTATCTATCTAGTGCACTGCCAAATGACAGGTCCAATAATAATATATGTACCATATTCTAAAACACAGTCTGCTATCATACTCACTGATGAGTACTCCATCGATATCAAGTTGATCTCATCAAAAAGGCTACGCAATTACCACACCTAAAATGTAACTTTTATTCTGACTTCCGAGGTGGTTTCCCTTTGCCTTCCTCAGTATGAATTAAGTATCTGCGTTAGTCGGCTTTTACGAAACATGTGCAGTTTTCAGTTGGTATATTCTCAAGTTTCACGGATCCAACACGGGAAATAGTCAAGTAGGTATATAATAATAATAGTAAAGATTTGACGTCCGTTCCTCATCCAAGAATGGTACCAGGAATCTCAATCTAATGGTCTAATGATTGATTTTCATTTCAGCGCAAATATTTTACCGTTATATTTATAATGATCATCATCAGTTCCTCGCCTTTGACAAACAACCATTTCGGTCGTTGAGTAAATAATTACCGGATATAATCGAGCAGGGGTCGAGGTCCGGTGACACGGGGGTCGTCAGGGGGACCATATCCAAAGGACCAGGGCTTGTGTCCATAGCCACAACTGATGGACCATCTGTTTGAGTTACTGGCAAGTACCAACCATGTCAAAGTTGTCTCATACTCGACCTAACGTGTTATTGATGCTCCATGCTCCTGGTGGTATTCTGGATCTTTTCATCAAAGGGGCTTAGAAGTACGTTTTAAGTTAGAAAATTTTTATGTCGGTAGCTTCTTAACAAGACGTAACCAACTTCAAATGTCGGTGAACGAGAAAATTTACGTCTAGTACCCAATTTAACAGATGTGTGTTTAAAGTCACATATTTTAGAAACTCAGTATTCCTCCTCTGGTTGGGGGGGGGGGGCCAGATAAAGAATGAAAGCCACGGATTACTGGGATAAATAAGCTCTTTCAGAGGTTTGAATTGTGGACTGCCAGAAACTCCTTTGGAACCCCTTAGTATTTTGGCATACAAAAACAAAGTACCTTTTTATGATCTTTTGATGGACAAAATCGTAATCGTTTAATATGAGGACGGGTGTTGTCTTTGAGAGGTTTGACTTAAAACTGAAAGAGTCTGTTTAAAAATTGAGGATGTGAAATTACCCCCAAGCCTTATTATGTTGAACCGCTACTGAATGCGCTGCCGCACAGTCCACTGTCCACAAGGTTAGACAGACAGGCAGTGCGTGAAGCATTGGGAACAGCAGAGGTCAAAGTGTCTCAGTTATACCATTAATCTCGTGGGTCTCCTATAGCGGGACCGAAGTAAAGACAGCAACAGTAATAACTGACCTGCTTGATATGTGTACAGAGCGCTGCATTGGTCTTAATCAGCAAACAGTAATCATCTCAGTTATTATTGATGCTTGTCAGGAACAGTGTAACTAATAACTAAGAATATGACTCGTAGGACTGGTGTGTAATAGATCGGGTCTACACATTCATTATCGTCTCATTATTTCCTGTGACCAAGCGAGAGTTCAATGGAACCTTCTGTCAGTGACGACTCCAGCAGAAAAATATAGGAGGGGAGGGGAGAAATTGGATTCAATTTTTTGTCGCTCACATGGGCTTATGTTAGTAGCAAATCAGAGTAGGGTAGGCTACATAGTACTCTAATCTACATCTCAAATTTTGGCTGCGCAAGACAAATACCAGATGAGCGGGAGAGAGGCAGTCTCAGGCAGATATATGAGGGGATTGATACAGAAACTGGGGACCACGGATTAGTGTGATCAGCAGATCCTTTTAGAGGTTTGAAATGGCACAGTACAAAAATATTATTGTATTAAAGTAATAACCTTTTTCCGTGATAAGTGGACGCCCGTCAAAACGCGGGCATGAAAAATTAATAAAATGAAATGTATAAAAGCATTGCACAATTACATAAATTTTATGGAATCATTCAATGTAAACACGTACCCCTGCAGGTAAGCAGTGGGAAGGGGAGAAGCTGTGATGTTACTGGTGTACAATGGAAATCTTGAGGGAACAAAAACACATTTGCTCGCTCTCCTTGCGATAATTATCCTGATCGCCGATCAGCCAGAGTATGATTTCAAACCAGTGACGGGGAAACCTGAAACCAGTGCCAGAGAAATCCCAGGCATCTGACATCCCCTGTAGCACGCTGCTTGCAGGCCTACCGATCTTAAATTCTTCTCAAATATTCGAAGTGGTAGTATTTCTTTAAATAATTAAAGCACGGGTGCGTGGAGCCTCTAAAAGATCACAGGTAGCTGCCTAGTTTACCTATTAGTAATCCGCACTTAGTCGAAGCCGGGTTCGTCTCTAACAATAATCTTGAATACGGAAACAGACACCAGACTTAGCTTGCGTTTAGCTTTAGCTTTATTAATTAAGCTAACTGGTGCGCCAAAAGGCAGCTAGGCAAAAAGAAGTAAAACAATGCAAATAAAATAGATTTAAAACTGCATTATTTGATCAGCCTAATAATAATTAGGCCTATTAACTGCACATGCGCTTCTGTAGCATATCGCATTGAGCGGCGTTTAATAAATTTGCATATTTTATTAACGCGGTAATCCATTTTCAAGATTGCAGTGCTGTGGTCGTTCTCAGTTTGATGGACTATATTTAACTGAATAGGCCACCTGCCGACGTCAACGTAAACTGAATGCGACCAATGTTAGCGAGGACACTAAAGTTACCAGACAAAGGAATAGTTTACACTTTACAACTTAGCAAGCCAGCTCTGAACTCCTGAAGTTCCATTGCAGACTGCTGTCGAGCTAGAACAGTCATCTACCGAATGGAACGTCAGAGATTATTTCTGGTGTCATCTACCGAATGGAACTGAACAGATTATTTCCGGTGCCATCTGCCGAATGAAACTGAACAGATTTCTCTGGTGTCATCTACCGAATGGAACTCCACAGATTATTCAGATTATTTTTGGTGTCATCTACCGAATGGAACTCCACAGATTATTCAGATTATTTTTGGTGTCATCTACCGAATGGAACTCCACAGATTATTCAGATTATTTTTGGTGTCATCTACCGAATGGAACTCCACAG
>JAQFZF010004835.1:0-10313 GCA_034695365.1 Enchytraeus norvegicus
TATAAGTCATTGTGAGGTCGGATTTTTATCATTTCTTACATAATACATTCTATTGGAAATTTGTTCCGGCCCCTTTAAAATTAATCAATATTGAATAACGTGCGCACTGCGAATATCATTTATGTTATATTAATCACTATGTGTCAAATTGTATTTGATTCAGTTTACCTTCACGTACTACGCTGTTTCCACTGGCTTGTGCGGCATCGTGACGTCACCGCGAGGCTGCTGATTGACTGATTAATTGATTAACTGATTGATTGATTGATTCATACAGTTTACCTTCACGTACTACGCTGTTTGCCCTGTTGGCTCGTGCGGCAGCAAGTCCTCACAACCTCGTGGCTACTGCTCGTTCGGCAGCTGTCAATGTAACAATCCCTGGCTCGGCGATGATTGCAGTATCATAGGACTTGCTCCAAGCATCCTGCAACAGAGTAACCTGCAGCTAGTGGAAGGTCAACCGATTGATGTCATCATGAATGTAACACAGGTTTGGATTAATTGCATTATCGTCGTGTATTATTCACAAACGTAACAGATGATTTCATAATGTATTCAGATTAATCCAGATTCAGCTGTCATAGTTGTCATAGCAACCCTCGGTTGTCACGGGACTGGGCGTGGGTCCTCTTACCGATTTCGTCAATAAAGTCGGCACCTGAGAGATTGGTGGTGCCTTTAATTTTAAATGCAATGCGCACTGTGCACGAACGTGTATCTTATTATTAACTCGGGAGTACTTTTACTCGTTCCTGGCAGCTGCAACTTTTGATCTCTGTTACCGTAACATCCCAGTTACCACATTTTCATTTTGACAACGGGATCTAGAGAAAACTTTCAGGCTGTTTGACACCGAACAACATTGAATCACACTCTGGGGTTCTTCAATGGCTGAAACATTCCCTCGGTTAATGGCCCGCCAGATAATATCCTGAGGCACTGGTGGCGGCCCATTCTCCCTGCGTGACGCTTTCAGGGAGGGTTCCTACATCATATTCTTATTCTTAACCAGATTTCGCTTAATTTTTGTCTACGTTCTATCGAAGCAGACTCTATTATCTATATAGGCAAAGCTATTATAAAGTCTATGGTACCGATGGACCGTTAAGCTTATAACTTTACAGATAGACTACCAACAAAATTACCAAAAACTGCAATTAAGAAAAGAAAACTGGCATGTGAGTTCTGTCACATGTGAGAATATACGAATAGAAAAAAAACTAGATTGAAATTGGCATGACAAGATACTTAGTACAAATGTGTAGGCTATCAAATAGTTTGCTTATCAACTAAAGACTAATTTCTACAATATTTATGTTGCATTTATGCATGGGCCTGTATAGACCCGTTGGATCCAGGAAATTTGAACATGTAGACCAATCGAAAACTGTATGTGTTCGCAAGAGGCGACTACCGCCTATAACACCTCGAAGAGAATAGCCGTCTGCACTAATATATCGGTGTACTACTACTACTACTAATAATAATAATAAAGATTTATCGTCCGTTTCCTCATCCAAGGATGATGTCAGGGACGTACCAAGCCAATAAGTCGCACAAATTCCAGACTAGCAGAGGTCTTTTCTCATGGATTGTGAGTTGTGTAGGATTCTTTTACCTGCGTTGTTCATAAGCGTTTCTGATAATTTTAAGAATGCACAATTTGAAAGTTGCAGTTAATTGAATGTTTGATTGATTGCTGATTGATTGATTGATGTAACCTACAGGGTAATGACCCAATCTCGTGGTCACTGATCTCTCCACCCACTGGAATGACCATCAGCAGCTCATCTGGGCGCATCCTCTGGAGACTTCCTGTTGCCAGTCTGATCACCTACAAAATCAAAGTCGGTTGCAGTAATCCATACGGCAACACAGATATGACGTTCAACTTGATAGTGCCTCCATCGTACGAATTAACTCTTGATCCAATTCCATCAGGACCTTTCATCCAGCCCCAGTCTTTGCTCATAAGTGGAAACATTAACTGGCTGAATAATGCAAGTAAGAATTACCTGGCTGATCTTCCAATCCCGATCAACATTCTGTAAGTATTCCAATTAGTATTGATATGCTATAGGATTGAGTTGATTTATGTAGGTTATGTTGGTTTGAGCATCTTAGTAGTAGATTCACCGACCGCTGCACCCGCTCGCGGCTCGCTTCTAATGCAGATTTACTGTAGAGTTCACAGACTTTCAAAAGTACTTTCTTAGGTGAGATCTGTATAGTTTAAGTTTGATTAATACGATTCACTTTTGAAGTATTCAACCCTTTAATCAATACAATACAATACAATACAATACAATGAGAATTTAGCGTCCGGTTCCTCACCCGAAGACGATGTCACGGATCGAAAGTGTGCTTATTTAACTGCTTATTAAGAGCGAGATAGTAAAGTCGGTGAGTTGGTCTAGATATAGAGATTGTGGAACCTGGAATACTGAGCAGAGATTTTCCTGTATAATTATTGAATCATATAAAGATACCGTATAAGATGCGGCAAACATAAGAATAGACCAACCGAAAGCTCCACGTGTTTCGTAGAAGCCGACTAAAGCAGGCACTGTTAAGGAGACCCTCAGAAACAAATTCGTCTACAAGATTGAGAGAGGATAAATACACGATATCCGTCGCAAGCTTGTGACGTTGCTCTCGGATGAGAAAGCGGGCGTTAAATCCTAATTATAGTGTAATCTGAGAGTACTCCAGTGGTATAGGCTTAACGCTGCCTGCGGGTGCATAGTCTGCTTGTGATATCCCTGCTATTGCTTTTAAGTGAGGAGCCGGATGTCAAACCCTCATTTATTGTATTGTATTGTATTGTAGAGTAAATTCGTCACGTGGTTTGCTCATACTATCCGTTGTTGCTCAGTCCAGTGAAGTCTTCTACACCAGGTTCTATCCTCAGCAAAACGACGCTGGGCTGTTTCAACTGGTACGAGTCTGTCAACTCTCTCTTCTCTCTCCCCCCCCCCCTCTCTCTTCTCACTCTCTCTCTCTCTCTCTCTTCCTCTCTCAGTGTACCAATTGCAGGTCCATAGCATAAAATTCTCAACTAAACGCAAATTTATCATTGGAAGGAGAATGTTGATTTATGAAATTCAACAAAATATTTATGTAAGCTAATGAGCGTGCTGTATTTACATTTGTATTTTAGTTTCAATTTTGTATTTGAAGGTCAAGTTATTTAGGCATTGCATAATTATTATATTTTATATGTTTGAGATCTGTTAACCTTTCCTGTTCATTAAATACCTCTCGTAAGCCGAAGGTATAAATTCACTCGGTGTTAAATTACACATTAATTTTTTCGCTGCTTGACAGTTGGCCGACCAAATGCGGTTAACTCATGCTTCCTGCAATAAATAAGATATTTATTGGAAACTGATTTTCCGTTGTCTTCCCTTGTTAATTGATGGCTAGAGTTGATTTTTTATTGCTATTTCTATTTATGGTAAACTTAACTATATTAAGATAATTCTGAGTACAAATTCAAGGGTCATGTGTGTAACTGATTGTGTAACAGGTCAGGAATGACGTCTTAAACCTGTGCAAATGAGTTTAGTTTAGTAAAGTTAAGTATAAACATGAATCGATAAATAAATAAGTTGTCATAAAGTGAAATGTGAAATATTAAGGGTGTCTCATATTTTTAGGACGTGAGACATCCGGCTGACAATAGATTTGAATCCAAGAGGTCCTGGTCTGTCTACGGTCTCTCCATTCAAGCCAATCAACAATTACTGTCTGGCTATGTGGACCCATACAATTACTCTGCCCTGCTGAGTATCACCAACACTGGCGCTGATCCACTCACTGCAGTCACACTCCAAGTTTGTATTTGATGGATGAGTAAATATATAAAAAATAAAAAATAAATAAAATGATGCTAGACGAATACTGTGTTTTCGGTATTTTATCTCTATTCCATTAGTCGACTAATTCACAAATTATTCAATCAAACATTAAGTAGGCCCATAATTTCAAAGCGACCCTCTATGTATTTAAATACATCCGAAGAGTTAAAATAAACAAGGGATGTCAATTAGCTCGTTAGCTAGAGGCCACACAATGCTTACTGTGTTAGACAAATAATTATAAATTTCTTCAAGAATAAGACTTGAGGAATTGATCCAGGAAGATCTGAAAATGAAGTATTTATGAAGTATTTATGAAGTTTTTACCAATTCTGTAGAATTGGTAAAAACTGCGATTGGAGTCCGATGCGACGAAACACATTATCTCAAACAATTACAATACTTTGATTTTACAAGTTGTGGCAATTGTGTGACTTCTGTCTGTCAAGGGACGCTAGAATTGAAACTCAAATTTGAAAGTCTTATTTATTAATTTTTATAGCGAATTTATAAGTACTGTCATTTCTCTCTTTTAATAATTTCAAACTAGTATTTCGGTTTCTATATTTCAGAAAATATCTACCCCGTACGAAACTAGAATAAAAAGAAATGACTCTCAGGTGCAATGCCTGCTACATGCTACCAATTGTCTGATATCTTCAGTTTTGAGACCTGCTGAAACAGTATACATCGATTTCTTCATCAATGGTAATATAATTTTCAAATTTGAGATAGGCTAATACATATATTGTTTTCCTAACATTTGTTGATTTATATATTCTTGAAATTAATACCTTATCACTTAATTTGTCTGACTAATACATTATTATTTCTTAAAGGGGTCATAGAATTATTTGGAAATGAACGTAAAATGCAAATACGAGTGTCAATATTGAACTTGACTTTCCCAAACCTAAAAGCGTATGCTATAGCTAAAGTTTAACGTCTGTTTCCATATCCAAAGATACTATCAGAGACGGATCCAGCCGGTACTCAAACTCGTCTCTTGCTGCTCATCGGACAAGCTTCCTAGCTAGCAGGCTAACAAACCGGGACAAGAATTAGAATCTGGCCTGATACCATTACAACAACGACGCTTTCATCATAAGTGTTGCCTGTAATGCTTTTTCTAAAACAACCATAATTATGTAATAATAGTGTTACATAGACTACAATTGTTGCAATGGCATCAAATAACAAATTGCTATTACACTAAAATCTAAGGCTTAGCCTTCATATCTTTAGTTACATTTGTTTTGTCCATAATTATTACTATCTCAATGATATCTGTTATGCTGATAAAAAAATGTCAATGGTTTACTGGTAATCTGAAACTACATCGTACCCTTCTCTTTGCAGAATTTGTTTTTGCTAGTCCTGTCTGCGACTCTGAGTGGACAGATTGGTAATATAGAGATTGTTGGAGACGTCCCTGATGTCGTCGTCAGATGATAAAACGGACGTTGAATTCGCTTTTATTTATTAATTGATGATTTGATTTCATAATACAGCTAACCAAGCATATAACGGTTACTTTGGCATCTCGTTGATAACCGGTGAAGGAGTCAACAGAATTCTTACGATAAGTTATCAGTATCTACAGAAAATGGCTTCACTGCAGCTATCGGTTAATTCTATCCAAGCCACCGTCATACGAGGTCGTCAGTATTCATACAGTGTGAGTGACGATATCTACTGTATACGAAATATATCACTTTAATTGACTCGTGACTCGCGCACATATTAATAGAAATTGTATTGCCTATTGTTTATTTATTAATCATACCATTGAAATGTGTATGTCATTAACAAAATGTATGGTCCACTGATCATTCATGATGACATCGAACACTCTTAGCACCTGATTAATGTTGGGTAGATAAAGACACAAGCAGTCGTCTTTGACTTTACTTTGTATGAGTGGATATGGCTGTAGAAGTTAGCAATTCGAATTGGTATACACCAGAATCTTAACTCTGCACGAGTCACATACAATTACCTTTCAATGTTTAATAGAGTATATCATGCCAAGGCATCTCTAGATTTTACATTATAATGTTACGAAAAATACATATTGGAATAATCATTGTTGTATATTGTATGTATTTATGGTATTCAAACCAGGTAATATTTATCACAAGGCGTGAGATAAGTCCTACATAAAATAGGCCTACAATGTAGCTGAATAATTGCGTTACATGACATTACATTGCATTGCATTACATGCCATTACATGACATTATATTACAATGCGTTCCATTCCATTTGCATTGCTTTACATGACATTACGTTACGTTACATTGCAGGTAAACATCACAAACACAGGCCTACGTGCAGCAACCAACGTACAACCGGATGCCCCACAGGATCCTATGCTCTCGATACAATCATTCGGTACCAGTGTGACCCAGTCCAGTCAGGGACTACTGCTGCTGAACTCAGGTGACAGCGCCCTACTGGTTCTCTCAGTGGCTCCAGCTCTCGACAGACCAATAGCAGCCGTCAACGGGCTGATAATCGTGAAAGCTCTGGAGACGAGCTCTACTTTGAGCTTTAGGTTTGATTCTTTCTCCGAGTCTTCCTGTGTTCCTGTAGTCGTGAATATATCAGTATATCTAGCTTTCATTAAATCAATATTTCGTTAAATCAATAAATGATTATACTAACAAAATCATTAATACTTGATTTTTTCATTATATTAACAGCATTCACTAAATCAATCAATCAATTGATCGATCAATCAATCAATCAATGCGAACTTAATGTTCGTGTCACCACCTTAAGGCGATATCAGTGACGTTTCCAATGTCACAAGCATTCTCAACATTTATTTAATAGAAATAAAAAGAAACGATATCTTGCAACTTAATCATAATTATGGCTTTGCGTTAATTTACTATTAAATTCGAATTTGTTAAACATAAATTAAAGAAAACTGAAGCAAAATGTTCATAAGTCATATTTTATACATTATGTAGGTTTGTGGTATCATCGTCAGACAGACTAAACCTAACAGTGCGAATGGAGGATGAGTATACGTATTTCGCCCCAGACAAACCTCTGCTGGCCGGGGCCACGGTGCGAATATTTTCTAACTTTGGGGGAGACTCGTATACGCTAGTCACTGGAGCATCAGGTGAGCAGAATCTACTAATTATATAATTATTGTAAATCTTTTCATCATAATTATATAACAAAATGAAAATTAAAGCTCCCGTTTCAACAGTCCATAAATAAAACTAGGGAGGAAAGTGCTGGGTTTGGAATACAGCTTGCGCAATGAACATGCAATTTCAAGTAAAGTACATAATGCTCGTATAAATATTTATGGCATCACCTCGTTCTTGGGAAATTAGCAAATAATCAAACCACAAGCTTTACATGTTCGATCGTAAGAGGCAGCTAAAGAGGATACTGAGCTAGGTAGGCCTACTAATACTAAGTCTTTAGCCTACTATATTATTGACTATCCGCTGTTGAAGGCCTTGATTTATATTGAACTAATATATAATTAAGAAAACTGGATATATTTATGGATTACATCACTTACAGTAACTGGTCACTAAATAGTCGATTGCGTGTCAGTTTTTATGCGCGTCACAACCCTCTATTGCTTGGCAACGTATGTTTGGATTTCCTTGTTTGGCCTGCATATTTAAAAATGTAAAATGTATTCAAACTCATGATTCTCTCTTTTCCTCACAACAGAACGGAATACTGACTAGTCCTATTTAAAACTTAAAAGCAGTCAGCATTTTGATTAACTTGTATAGTCGGCTCTATTTTCTTTCATATGTCAATTATTTGCTAATCAGGTCAGGTAACATTTGAGAACATAAGAGAGGATTACTACACAGTTCAGACATCGGCTGACAGACATGTGGGTGACTCCAGAGTGATATTCGCTACTGAAGGCACCGGAAATCTACTTACAGTGTTCCTGCAGCGAACTGCTGTAACATATACGTAATATATTGTTTACTTGTGTAACGCTTGATATTGTTTAAACCATATGGCTGGGCTGGGCAAATGTCGCTGTTGTTTAAGCGTCTGAATCGGGTTCCATGGGTGCATGGTCTAAATATCAGGGCTCACCCGTTACTGATGCAGCCATTCGTTGAAAAATTGACATTAGGGTACTTTTTTCTTCTTTCACATTTACTGTGATATACAAGATAGAGATGCATATGTAAATATTTTGCAAAATGCCAGTACTATTACAGACACACTATATTAAAGCTCCTCACTTTGTCAATTAAGAACTATTAATTAGCACTGATGTTTGATACTTTTACATTCCAAAAATGTTATTTGAAATGTTAGGAGGGGGCATAGCCCCTCCCCCCCGGGCCTGCCGCTGAATGCTACTCGAATATATCCTTGTCAAATATATTTAATTCATTCTTATAGATGGTCGGTAACGCCTGTGACATTTCAAGATAACTATGAGATTGTTCTGCAAGCAGACTTCGAAACTCACGTGCCCTTACCGGTGGTTGTAATCAAACCTAATCAGCTGGATCTAGACGTTCTACAGAGAGGACTAATGCCCGTCATCAACTTCGAGATAACAAACTATGGACTGATAGCTGCTAAAGGATTTCAATTTAAAATTCCGCCCCCTGATGCCCACCCTTTCATGAGTCTTGAAATGGTAAATAATCTTTACAATTCTGTAAATTATAAATTAATTTTCATTATTTTTGAACTAGTTCATAGTAAGCCTGTTACTGAAATGTGTCGGCTCGCATGTGCTACTACTTTTTAAGCTATCGGGTAGTCTACAGGGTGGGGCAAAAAACATCCGCTCGCGAAATCTCAATAACGTAATCAAAACTCAAGATTTTGTAAAAATAATTTCAGGATATCTATAGGAGATTTTTCGCCATCTAACCTCCTAATTTAGTAGAATAATATTTTTAAATAGAAAATTTACAGAGTTTCTACGAAAAAAATTGTAAAAGATAAATTAGCAAAGCTAATTCAAATAGCGGTGGCACAAGAATGGATAGAGCAGCATAGTCCGGAGTTTAGAAATGTGAGTAACCACCAAACTCACCTGACCTCAATCCACTCGACTACCACGTCTGAGGCGCTATGTTGATTGTTACGAAGTATTCATTTGAAACCAACCAACAAGTTTGGACTCCAGACTGGGATGGAGGCAATCTTGGAAGACTTTCCATAAGGCGCTATCGATCTGACTGCTAGCATTCCGGGTGAGGCTTACAGGCGTACATTCAAACAGATGGCGGTCACTTTGACCATCTACTCACATAGAATCGGCCTCAGCAACAAACGCCTCCTTTTATGGTCAAAATTCAATAAAAATGAAATGAATGATTGTTATTAAGCCTTGATAATATGATTTTTTCGTAGAAACTCTGTAACTTCTTTATTGAAAAATATTTCTTCGACCAAATTTGGAGGTTAGATGTCAGAAAACCTCCTCTACATAACCTGAAAATATTTTACGAAATCTCGATTTTTGATCGAGTTATTGAGATTTCGCTATGGGGTGTTTTTTGCCCACCATGTATATGTTTACTGTACTATTTGGTTATAGTGCAGTCTATTATGTTTGCCACTAAATAAATAACTAAATATTGTGTTTTCTGTACTAAATAATAACTATTATGTTTCTAAGCAATTTTATATTATCTAACATTGAACTATTAAATTTATATGCTCTGTTCATGGTCCATTCTATTAGGTGCCACATAAGTGCTGCAAACTCGTGGTTACTTACTTGTTTATCTCCCCACTATGAACTGTTTTACGATACAATGCTAATTATTGTTTCAATGTTTGTGTGGAGTGGATATTTTGGTTATTTAACTTAATTGTTATTATTTTTATTGTCTTCATGGCTCATGTCGATCGATTAGCGCGTCGGCCAGTTTGTGTCGGGTTTTGCGCATGAAGTCCGGGTTTCGATGCACGGTCGAGTCAATCATAGAGTAAAGTCTCGGATGTACAACGGGTCAACCAGGCCCACCATCCATTCGTGGGTCGAATAATTTGGAGCAATTAGTACGTAGTAGGTGACAACTTCGGAAGATTGCGAAGGTTACCACAGGTCTGGCGTATATGATGCAATTGTAAAATTGGATTGTATAGAGTGGGGTTGGTGACCTCACCGTCAGATTAATTACTAGGGCGACTAAAAGTTCACAAAAGTTAAAATCAAAATAGGTCTGAGAAATTTTGTGGAACGTCCAGAAATGCAATCCAAACTGTCCTATGACCCCCAGTGAGAAAGTACACACTATTCAATTCAGGACGCAAAGGAGGATATATAAAGTAGCTGAATTCGGCAGAGACAATCCAAAGACTAGTGAGTATGGTACATAGCCTACGGAAGCGCATTGAGAATCATGAAATTCATTCAATCATACAGTCGCTAGATCTGAAATAATTATCTACCTCAACTGATGGTCTGCTACAACA
>JAQFZF010004836.1:0-10311 GCA_034695365.1 Enchytraeus norvegicus
CCGAGGGTGAGCATGTAAAGGGCGTACAGGGGAGAATTGTAGAGAGTAGGAATCATCAGCGGATATCTCATTTCTATTGTAGTTGTTAATGGTCGAACTCTAGCCAAACGTCTCCGGGACTAGCAGTTACAATGACAAATGAATAGTAATTGCATTTCATCGGCTGGGTGCCAGAAAGGGGACGTACCACAAAACCTGTCAGATAGGCAACCATACAACCCAACGGAGGTACAAACTGATAAACGCTGGTACATCAAGGTATGATACTTGTAATAATGATGTGGTAGAATGAATCAAACACTAATAACGTAATTTGTCGGGGAATTATCACCTGACAATATCATCATCATTTAGAATAGGATTCTTCTTCTTTTTCATGAATGTGTCCTGCCGGTTTCCACCTTTGGCGGTCATGGTTTTCCAAATATCTCTGTCTCCATCATATCTAATCATTTCTACTTCTTCAATGATCATCCACTCACTGAGGCTCTTTGTATAGGTAATTTCGTGTCTTCCTTAGCAACGCTTTCCTTCAATTTTTCCCCTTATTATTATGTTTTCTATTTCCCTATTCCTCACAACATGGCCCAAAGAGCTCATCTGCCTGCTCCGCACAGTATTTAATATATTCATTTTTGCTGCCATCCCACTCAAAACCTCTCCACTCGTAGCGTGCCCTGCGCAAGAGACGCAAGAGACTTATAGGACTAACATAACATATAATGATATATGGCATCCACGATTTTATGATTATTTTTGAATATAGTTGATTTTTAACATTTTTATCCCCCCAAAATTACATGCTTTGCTGATGAAGGGTTCAATAGTCAGATTCTTACACAAAGTTTTTATCTTGCCCAATAGCATGCGCACCGTTTGAACGCCATGGAATTAGCAAAAATAAGTGATCACAGCACAAAGACTTTCGCCGTTTCACACTTTTAGTTGTTGTCTTCAAAAGAAAACTTCAACTTTTAATGTTTTTTCCTCCCTCAGTATCCTCAGTTTGGTTTATTAATACCTGAAGTATTCGGCTTATCAAGTCTCAACTCTCTATGACACAACATGAGCATTTTCACATAATTATAATTTCTAGATACAATTCAACGAAACCTGTCTGTAGTGATACGTATGAAAAAATTATACTTATGCTTTTCGATCGCATTCCCTTAGTGCACTGCCCAACGGCAAGTCCTTGGCATATAACTGTAGAGTTTGTATGCCATATTTTTTAAGAGATACTTTTGTTTTCTGAGGGATCTCCTTAGTCAGTGACTGCGTTAGTCGGCTTCAAGCAGAAAACGACAGCCACACATTTTTTCACATTCCAGATTCAGACGAATAGTTTGTCAATAAAATTATAGAAACATGATGAATAATAGCCTAAATGTCATTTTGTCGCCCGCTGATCTTTATTATTGGCTGATCCCAGTGAATTGGCAGACATTCTCTGGTCTGGAGATTAACTTGATGAAGAATATTAACTGTATTGAGAGTGCTAATATCAGCTGACCCCTGGCGGGCTGTCCAGTCTAGCCTGTCCGCCTACTCCACTGGACTCCAGGACTAAATCGAATTCCGTAGTGGACACTTCAGTAGTGGACGAACTGTTAACTTTGTTTAAATCAACCCACTATCCGAATGTCACTATATTAATTTCCAACATTTGTCTCTTCTCTAATATTAAACGAGCGTATCCTATATAATTATAGTCCGTATTGTTTTACAAAAGTAAACAAAAACTGGACTACCCGACAGTACATCAATACTTATGGCAACTTTCAGGTATAGTATAGTGAATATTTTATCATATTATACTCGAGTATAAATGGAGCCAAATCCCTGATACATCCAGAAGTGTGATTCGATAGGATCGTAAACCAATCTGTGATTAACTTTGACAGCACGAAGGGATTGAAAGTCAGGTTGGCCGGTTCCGTGTCCGGGACTTTACTATCTGATTTACTCTGCCTGGAATCGACCCCGGACCTTTGGCGCAAGTACCGATTCTCTTAGCAATTGAGCCACGGAGAATCTTTATACCATAATATTTATTTTATATAGGCCTATTCATTACTTTGTTTCATGGACTTGATTTAATATATTATTGCAGATTGTTATTATTCTACATTAAGCTAGTGCCGAAATTAACGCCTCTTTAGCGGCCAATAGGCTAATTCAGTGACGGGTGACCCCTGGAATTCGAATCATGAATCTATTGAACTCGAGTCGGACACTAAACCGACGTGCTACTGGCACAGTCAAAAACATAGAATATAATGATTATAACTCTTGGAGGACAATGACTGCGATCAGATTAACAATATTAATGAGCTCATGCTTCACTGCACGGTTCAAGGCGCACTTATACCATTGATCCTCTATAACACAGATGCTGTTCTAACCATAGCATAAAGGATTCAGCACAATCCATACTGATCCCTATTCACAACTCTTTGATCCGAACACCGATAGAATTATATGGTCACGTGATTCGTCGTCATGGCTAGTTAAAGAACCTACACAAGCTAAATTAAGAACCTGTCGTGATTTCATCTTATTTCTCCTTCAGGGCTTCCGTTTAACCAGAAATGTCAGACGCTAAAGATTATGCACAAGATCCATTTGAATTTAGAAAATGTCTAATTTACTTATACAATATTCTAAATAATGAATAGTTTGGGAGGTATTTGCTTATTTTAACCAGAATAGAGTCTATTTTTATAGCAAATCTATTTCATAGTCTCAGCCAACGATACATTTAATTTTAGGCCTACCCGCATGGCAGCTTTGTAAAACTTTTACAAACATCATTCTGAAATTCAAATAACTCATTGGTATCATTACTGGTAATCTAATACATATGTTTAAGTTGTGTTTAGTTCATAAATTATGTTTATTCTATTACATATGTTTAAGTTGACAAAATTAGGCAAAAATATATTTTCCGACCTTTTAATTTTTCGGCGGAAAAAAGATTTCGTTTTGGTTCTTTATTTTTTGGCCGAAAAAATATTTCTTTTTCGGTTCTCCTATTTTTCGGCCCAAAAAAATTTCCTTTTTCCTTTTTTTTTATTTTTCGGCCCAAAAAATATTTCCTTTTTCAGGCGACCTCTAGTACAAATATTTTAAGAAACCAGAATGCTTATTGTTTCTTAGCACAATGGCATGCTTTTATTATATAAATTCTACTGACATTATTCTACATAGCCTAATTTCTGCGTGTAGTGTGCCTCTCTAATATTTTATTTATGTATGTATAGAAAGACCTTAACAGGGTTTCTCATTGATGTAATGTAACAAGTGAAGTGCTTTTTATCTTTTGCACATAATATTATTATAGACTATACTATTGCTTTTATTTTAGAATATGTAATACAATACAATACAGTATACAATGAGGATTTAACGTCAATTTCCTCACCCAAAGGCGATGTCAGGGACGTCTCAAGCAGACTGTGCAACTGCAAACGGTTCTATACCACCAGAACAGACTTTGCAAAACATCGACTGAAGAGAAAGCAAGATCCGACAGTGCAGTCCATTAGCCAGGGAAAGAGAGTCTGATTAAACAGATCTAAGGAGGAACATATGGGTTTTCAGCTTGCCCTGGGAGGTTGTAATACATATACATTACCGAAGATCATGTGGCAAAGAATTCCATAGTGTTGGAGAGGTAAAACCGAACGATCGGCTACCTATAGCTGATCTTATATCGAGGATATTAGGGAGATTAGTACCAGATGAGCGACTGCGGGATGGTTGATAGGCTGAGATTAGCTCAGCAAGATAAGTTGGTTTAACAAAGTTTATTATATTTTCAAAGTTAGAGAGGAAATCTTGTATTTTATGCGTTTTGAGATAGGAAGCCAGTGCAGACCTTTTAGGAGACTGGCTGTATGAGAGCGAAATTTGGTGGTTTTGCAAATAGCCCGTGCTAGAGAGTTCTATACGCGTTGGAGAAGGACGATAGAAGTGTTAGGGAGACCATTAAGCAAAGAAATGCAGCAGTCAATCTTAGATTGGACAAGAGCATTAGCTAATACAATTGCAGAGCTCTTTCTAGTGAGAAGCGAATTTGCCGAAACTGGAGAATATGATATAAGGAAGAGCGGCAGATGGTAGATATGTGATTTTTTAAATAAAGTTGAGAATTTAAGATGACTCCAAGATGTAGGCCCTAAGAGTCCTAATATCTTAGCTATGACTTGATTTAATAAAATGTGGGTGATAAATGATAAATAAATAAATAAAATATCGATGTCGCCGATTTTAAAACATCAGGGTCTCTGACTCCTCTAAAATTTTATGTTGTTAATAAGTTTGTAAAACGATTAACGAGCAGCGATTAATGTAAAAATAATAATAAAAACTGCAAGGCTAAAGCAAAATACTTAGTAAGCAAAATACTAAGTAAAAACATGCTTTAAAAAAACATAATTTCAGTAGTATCAATGACAGTAATTTAAAAGAGTGATGCACGTGCTCGCCGGTAATAGAATTCTATCATTGTCTTGATGTTGTTTGAGAAATCCACTCCAATACTCCGACTAATTCCGTGAACCGGAAGATTTCAACAAGATGTGTGTCTACACTTGAGCGCTGATCAGATTGACCTTAGAGTCCTTTATTCCCGGTATCACTCGCTCCATCCTCTCGCCTCTAGGATCAAGTTGTGTGATACCAACCATCAAACGAGATCAGTCTACCTGCACACAAGAGTGTTTGTCTTCACCCAATCACGCAATGATCCAAGTGGAAATAATATGGATTAGAACATGTCTGTAAAAAATTATCGTAATCTATAATTAAATATTGCTAATAGTTTAACTATTCGTAATTTGTAATTAAATATTGCTACTAGTTTAACTATTTTGCGGCATAGGCGTAAGCTACGCTGTGCAGTCTATGGAGAATTTTATAGCTTTGATTGATTTCCTTTATTTCTGGCTAAATATAGAGTTCCTGTATTTTATATCGCACCCGAGTAGCCTCATTATAACTTTAACAATAATTTGTATGGCACGCTCTGAAGTCCGAACGACTACAAGAATATTGGTGTATTTTGGTGTATGTTGGGTTCATCGCTTATGGTGTCTTAGGTAGATAATAAGATAATGTTTGAATTTAATTGTTAAGAAAACGTGTTTAGGCTTCATTGTTTAATCAAATCTCATTAAATCAACTGCTCATGATTTTTCTACAATCATTTATTGTTTTCTGACTTCTACTAAAATTTGAGACCTGAGATATAAATTACTTCAAGTTCAATTACAGAAGTTTCTAATAATTCGCTTGTTGCTGGAGCCTAACAGATGGTTTTGCTATTTAGCGGTTGACAAAATTACGGGTTATAGAACTACAAGTGTACAACACAAGGGTGCGGGTTCTACACCGGCTCGTGCAGCTTGTTATTTGGCTAATTAGCTAAACATTACCGGCAGACCAGTGACTCGAGAGGGGTGGCTGTAATGGAAACCCTTTGAACCGTGCCGAGACATTTAAAAGAGTTCAATCTTTGCTGCCGCCGTGAGGAGTGCCTGATTGTACAGTACAATAAAGTACGGTATGATGCGATACGATACGACACAATACAATAGCATAACATCTAATTGGTCAGGAAGCATCAGATGCTTGTTTAAGACCCATAAATTGGACAATGGAGAGCCAGGTAGCCATGGAGCAAAGCGCCACAACCGATGTGGGAGCCTAGACCTCCGCCAGGCTGGAATTTGAGTGACCAATTGGTCCATTATACAGAAATCACAGCAACATAGCCATCAACTCTCCACTTCAGCCGCCGCTTACGAACACGCGCAGTTGTCGGTGGGACCAATTCTCAATTTTCCCGAACCCACTCGGGTACAATACAATACAATACAATACAATACAATACAATACAATACAATACAATACAATACAATGGAATGCAATTTAATACTATACGATATAATATAATACATATCAGTTAATCAATCAATCAATCAATCAATATATCTTCTCAAGAGCTCGGCAGAGGTTTAATGCATTTGCTTTCACGGCACTTTCAATCTAGACAATCTCGAGTCACTATTCATTCCTTCTTAGTGAATCAGTTTTATAAAACCCACAGGGTTTTTTACACCTAAGGGAAAAGAAATCAATCACACAATCAATCACATAATCAATCAATCACACAAAAAATCAATAAGTCAATCAATCAATCAATCACACAATCAATCAATCACACAATCAAACAATCACACAATCAATCAATCTATAAATTAATAAATCAGAAGATTTTATATAGCGCACTTTTAATTAGGTCTCAGTAGCGCTTTTATGCAGTAAAGGATAGAGTAGCTAATACATCGATGAGAAACGATACGACACAATTATGCAAGACAATACAATAGAATAGAATACGGGTTTAACGTCCTCTTCATCATATTGAAGAGGACGTGTAATATAACACAGATATAATAGGCCTACAGTGCACTGCAATATTCTCATACAATATAAGCAATGCAACTAAGTGCAATACACTACCTCTCTCTCTAGTGCACTGCCAATGGCAGGTCCAAGGTACATATTCCGAAACACAGTCTGCTATCACGCTCACTAATGAGCACCCCATCCATCATCAAGTTGATCACATCAAAAGGCTATGTTTACCACATCCAAAATGTAACCTTTTTTCTTGGGAATATATATTCTTACTTCCGAGGTGGTTTCCCGTTGAATTTCTCAGTATGAAGATATTTGCGTTAGTCGGCTTTTACGTATCATTTGAAGTTTTCAGTTGATCTATTCTCAAGTATCCCAGATCCAACCCGGGTTATATTGTAGTGCAGCACACTACAATATAATAAATGCAAAACAATACCACTGCTAATAATTTAGAGCCTCCCAGGAGTCAAAGATAGATTTTAATGAGCACCAGCATAGTGGAGAGTAAAGCAGCCTACATAACCTATCATAGGCTGAAGCCTCTACCTGTCTGGACAGTGGACAGTAAAGCAGCCTTCATAACCTATCAGAGGCTGAAGTCTCTACCTGTCTGAAATTTCAGTAGAGATAAAGTTGATAATAAAAGTTGAAGAATATTCGCACATGAAGTAATTAATATATATTTATTGTGACTGAAATCATCAAAATTTAGAGTCTCTAGCTGAATTAGATCTACGAGTATAATAAACTACCAATAGCACATCATGGCAACACGCGATACTGAATGGTACTCGTTCTCAGTACTGTAAATACTTCTTGTGAGAAATAATTTAATTCTAATTGTTTGAACCTTTTGATCTTGATACCATATTCCACTTCGCATTTCAGGATTCCATATGCTCTGCAGAATAAAGTAATCATTGGTAAAGAGGTTGACTAGCATTGCAGTGAGGCTTGATCGTTGTGAAGGGTGTGACCTCTAAATGCGGGATATATTGTCAGGGGCCTCGTGATGCTGTCAGAGGCGGCGGCGATTGATTAGACTACTCGAGATGAACTGTGAAAGCGTGTAGAGGCTCAGCTTTATAACAGATTATATCAGGTTACTGCTTTGGTTATGTGTAATCTACCAAGATAATTATCCATACTGAAAATGAATTGAAAATGAAAATGCTCCGTTATAAACGGTACATTGTGTACAGTGTTTAACGTGAAAGTCAGAAGCTCAGCGGTGAATTTCTGACCTGACTTGACCCACTCGAGCTACCGTTAGGTCCGTTATAAAGATCGGATCTTATTACAGCTTTCACTATGCAAAGTACTCTGCAGTTTATTACAAGCATCGAGAAGAGCGTTTAATCGTGTAAAATAAATTAAACCCTTATAGTAAAAGAAAGTATTGCTGTATTCAAGTCAGCTGCTGTTATAGTTAGGCCTATAGAAATCTTACGAGATTCAATGACATAATTATTACGGAATGATAAGATGGCATAATGAATAATTTAATGTTGTGATGCATATGCACTAAGCGATAGTGTGCTCGGTATTGAGCCAGACAGTGTGAAGTATAGAGATTCGTGCCACGGACCCGCAACTAGAGGGGAACTGCGTAGATCGGTAATTATTGTAAGGCGTGGTGTAAACAGTTAATCATTCACCTTCAAGAATTTTGTGGGTGTGAGAGAATTGTTTTTGCATGTAAACTGTTGCAGGAGCCACTGAGGTTGATTACAAGGCAGTGGGGGTGATATATGGTGGCGGTGGCTCCCACCACTCAGCGGGTGATCCAGCAGCAGTAGTCAGGAGGCCGCTTCCTAGGCCCTCCTCTTTCCAATGAGTCTTTCTAACTCCACCAGGCTCTAACCTTTACCTGGTTTACCACAATGACATTGCCAACTACTTACTATGGTTATAATTAATGAGTTTTATGGCATTGCTGAATTCCGTACCCACGTAGCCTACAGTATATAAAGTTTGACATGTCGTTACGTTTGTCTGCGAACGAGGTGTGTGAATTGATTCCACATTCTAGTTTAATCTTAACTTGCATTAAACACTTCTGTAAGCAATTTATAGAGAAATGGATTTGTATAATTATATATGTTTGTTAGCTTCTGCAGTAAATATGTGTTATATTTGTCTGCTAAAAGGGGTTAGCGACATCGATAGAGTGTTCGCCTCAGAAGAAAGTGGTCATCCAGGATAAAATCCCAGGTCAGTCGACAAGAAAAATAACCCCAAGATGTCTTGAAGGTTTTCGAATATCTGGCTCTGGGTGTCACTGTGCGTAATTTAAAATAATAATAATAATAATAACTTTTTATGCTATTGATCTCCAATGGCGAGATAGTCGGGATTCGTTTCCAAATTCGGTTAGCTATCGCAGTCGTTAGAGCGTGTCTTGGTAAATGTACACCGACTGCTTGCTATTATAGCAATGGAGAGTAAAATACCTTGCCAAGGCTTACAACTCGTGGTCTTCAGTGGGCTTTGAACCCGCGACCACACGATCAGAGGCCGAAGTGCTGCCATTAGACCACGGAGGCTCTCCGTGGTCTAATGGCAGTAATTTATAAGACAACGATACGATTAATTACGAATGGAGAGGAATACAAAAACGCCGCCTGGCGAATATGTCACACATGTGCGGTTGTCACGTGTGAGCTATATACGAAGAAAATAAAATTGAATAAATATAATTAGTTTATGTTTCACTATTGTTAATTTGTTTCTCTTTTTCTTAACCTTTTATTTCGTGATTATTTATGTGCGTGATGTTTATAACAGCGATTATCAGATTGACTTCAATAAACGAACAGATATTGTTAAGCTTATATTATATAGTTAGCAAATGTTTTACCACAAGTCTGAAGCAGTGATTAGAATGGATCAATCACAGGATTGACTGGGACTCGATACAATCACTGGTCTCAAGCAATTAGTCTGTCAAGCGGTCAGCCGGATGACAAATGACTCTCTGTGAAACAGTTGTTTGACCGCCCCGTTGTTACATGCCGCCTTAGCCTGGATATTAAATTGGTGGTATCTTAGTTAGTCATTTTATTGCAAAACCACAATATTGCGTCATACACAGATTTTTAGTGAACGAAGAACATTCCTAGAACATTCAACATGCATTAACAGTTAGAATGCCAAATCCTGAATGATAAGTTATAGTTAGGTGGTGTGAGGTTTCCTGATGGACCTTTCGGTCATCGAACAGGACACAGTAACATAATGTTCTTAACCAACGCAATAAAGTTTCATTACAGCTATAGCTTGGGAGATATAATAATGAATAAATCATATCTAATTCGTCTGATTACGTGTTTTATTACATGAAAATAGTCAATTGTTCATTAAGTCTACATAGGAATACATTTGTAATATGATTCTTGGAATGATTCCATCATGATTTGCATCGAAGAGCTGTGTTCATGTTTCATGACCCTCTAATTGAGCCTCTTAGAAATGCATATCTGAATAAAATGTAGCATTAAGAAATGTTTTGAATTTGCAAAAACTAGCACATAATATTTCGATTTTGAATTTGTGACAGAAGAGAACTCTGACAAATAGGAGTTACTTTGATAGACTGACGTCAAATTTAGCTTAAGCGTTTTAGTTGAAGGTTTCATAGACGAGTTGAAAATATAGCTTTAGCTTATATTACAACATGAAACTCTAGTGTTTTATGATCTAACTAGATGACATATCTACATATTTTGAAAGTAGATTTAATTTTACTTTGATTAAAATATTACGTTGTGTATAATTAGGCCTATATATGCACAATAATACGAGCAAGAAATGACGTTGATTGAATGTTTCAAGTATAAGAACTTTTGTTAAATAATTAATAAGACGTTACCCATCAAACAC
>JAQFZF010004837.1:0-10311 GCA_034695365.1 Enchytraeus norvegicus
GGGACTACCCTGAAAAATCATGCTTGAATAAGAAAATTAACGTTAAACTCTTATTATTATTATTTTATCCATCTTCTGCCTCATACTCACAGGACAAACAAAGATTTCATAGACGTGTTACTGCTGACACTTACATAGAAAAGTAAGCGGGGGTGGGGGAGTAAAAGCAGTTTTTGAGGGCCGAATGAGTCATCAATGTGAGAGATATTTCTTTAGACCACAATTTTAAGCGTATCTTTTATTTATAAAAAATGTCATACAAATTTCTCGTTTCAAAATTAGTAAGTTATGGCAACTCATCCGTTTGTTGAATACTGGTTGATTGAGGAAGGAAGCCATTATTGTAGTAACTCTTCCCATGTTGGATCATTGAGGACACTCGAAAATAGACCATCCGAAACCTACACCGGTTCGTACTCACATACGCAGTCACTGATGAAGGCAATGGAAAACCACCTCAGAAAGCCATTATTTTTCTTAAACTAAAGTATCATTTACGTATGGTAAAGGCAACGTCCTTATGATGAGATCCACTGGTTGGGTTGATCGATGGTGAGCTCATTAGTAAGCGGGACAATAGTATTGTTGTGGATATTTTTGCATTGGACCTGCAAGTGACCGAGAACTGGATAGATAGAGAATAAACAATATACCCGTATTTAAATATTAAACAACCAACTATAGGTTTATATTATCTTTATATTAGATTATTATTTGGCTCATATCAACTTGTTCTATTATTCTCGGTATTTCGCTAACAGTTTCTATTTTGTTTATTGTTACAACTAACCGGTAATACGCTTCACCCTCTCTATATACAAACTATATTTCTATTGTTAAAAAGCTTTACAATAAATTTAAAGGATTATGAATTGTTTATTACAATTTCGTTTATTGCTCCAATTGAAAGTAATTGAAGTAATAATATAATCAGAATACAATTGTGAAAAGTGAATAGTGTGCACATTGCACAACTTTAAATAGTTAAATTTTTTATATACATGTATCATTGTATATTGTGACATAAATTTGTCATGATGTCACTTCTGGTGTCAGCAGCTTACCTGGTGACTTACAGTATCTTTGACAAGTCTTGATAATATTGCTTTGATTCCTCACAGAATGCCTAGTATCATTACTTATTACTGGCAGTTAGAGACTTGATTACAACCTCTTAATTTAATTAATCAGATATTTGTATTTATTAATTAGCGTTCCCTACAAACACCAGTTCCCGATATGATCTGGGAAATTTGAGCATAGTCCAACCGAAAGCTACATAAATGTCGTAAGAGCCAACTATTAAAGGCAGAGATTGAGACAGTGAATGGAAATCACCTCAGAAATCAGAAAAGCACTACTACTGTACAACATCACACATATTTTTTATTATGCGCATGAGATTTACACAGGGTGCTCAGCAACCTGACCTTTTCAAATTCCCTGACTTTTCCCTGACCTCCGAAAATTTTCCCTGACCAATTTTTACCCAAAATTATGCGAGTCGCCGCGTACGGTTTCAAATCACGGGCTTACGAACAACGGTTTCTAACCGATGCACCATATGACAAAGCATAATAAATGATGATACATATCCCATTTTGATAACTAACTCGTATTTCGCTATTCTATTCAATTTTGTTGGATGTCTATTCAACTTTGCAAGCTACTGGAGAAAGAAAAAAAATTAAGGAAAAACTATCAAATTTGTTCTCTGACTTGACATCAAATTCCCTGACTTTTCCCTGTCAGCCAGATTCCCTGACTTTTCCCTGTTTTCCCTGAGTGCTGAGCACCCTGTTACAATGCAACAAAGTATCGGCACACAAAATTTACAATGGGTGTCCCCAGCATCTATTTCTGATTTCAGTCACACAATGTTCATATACAGCGAACAGATGCTAGGCTTATTAGGAAGACTCTGCTACATAGAAATAAAATTAATACGAAAATGAATCCTAAATTCCCCACAAAATTTAAATAATAGCAAAAAATAAGGAACTATAAACTTGACTGACAAAAATACAAAATGTACAGGATTTGATGACTTGTCCCCAGCGAGAGCAGCACAGTCCGAACACAGTCCTATAAAGATACCTGATTTATTTCCTGAAATATACTTAGAGTTCAATGCAGCGCCTTTATCATCATTTTCTGATGATATAACGAAAGATGAGAATGAAAAGCAAGTTTTCAAGGCAAGGAACAGAGATAATTTGAGATAAATTGCATCTAGGATCAGTACATTGGCTTGACCAACTTAATTATTGTTTGAAATTTGTTGGAGGATTCAATAGTGGATATTATTATTATTCTGCACAGGGTTGGATTGTATAGATTGGGGCTGGCAACCTCACCGTCAGATTAATGACTATGTCACCTGTGTGCTGCAATCACTCAGGGTCGGGATCAGCTCCGCGCCTACGTTCGATAACGAATATGGCACACAACCTTTACCTTTACAGGGCTCTACTCCACGTAATTCCCATCTTATACCAATCACTTCAAAATCCTAAATCCAATCACACTACACTCTAGTCTTTTTAACTGTCGACAGATTTAGAAAATACAGTCCTGTCATGAAAAACACGAGAAACAGGGCAAGCATGGAAACTAAGATTATAATCGAGAAGGCCGTGACTCGCTAAAATGCAAATGTATCAAATAAAAAAGCAGTATCTTGAGTCCTTAATTGGGCATTTCTAGTCCTTACTAGAGTTCCCTATAAGAAATTTCATTTTTAGTAACTTTTGCTAAAACAATCCATTATTACATAATCTCTCCATATGTAATGCTCGGCAATGCCATAATCTCATCTGGAGGTTGGAGTGTGTTTAACGTCAAGGTTTTTTTTATCAACGAATGCAAACAAACATTGCATAAAAGTATGCAATATTTATACATGAAACAACTTTCAGTACACAAATTGTGACAAAATGCCTAAATTCTTTAAGATGACGTGACCTCTTCACAAGTCAAAATCTATTTGATTAAATATGTCAGTAATGTAAAGAGAATTTGCCCTGCAATTTGAATTCATACTGAAATTAGAAATATTTTCATCTATTTTCGTCTGTATTAACTGTGCGAGCTTGTGTTAGAGCTTTATGTCTATTCTGACGAATAAAGATCTCTATTATCTATTATTAAGATCTTTTAAATAAATTTTGCAGGAAAATAAAAGCTGGAACAGAACAGTGTTAAACATATAGCTGTCCTTTATTCGAATGTTTTTTATACACTTTCTGACGAACTCCAAAATCAAATCTTTCACAAGGCTCAGTCAAATCAATTGTCACAACAACCAGTACCGAATGAACAGCAGAAATACGACGACAATGAAGACTATTGCTCCGATCTTCATATAGGATGATTTCAAGTTCAAATAGTGCGCGTCTTTTCTGTACTTCTGCGAGAGAGTGGCAAGATTGCTGGCTTTGTCGTCTAGAGCTGAAATAAATAAAATAAATAAAATAAAAATAAAAGTGCTACCATCATCCATGATGACATCGAGAAATATAAAACTAGAACTATACGATAGTTTCAATCCAATGAGATCCTTTAAAAAGTGCAATGCTGAAATCCAGGCTACTAGTCTGAGGATGGGGTTCCATAAATCAAGAAACTTTACGTAAAGATTGTAACTTGTAGATCTATGCATTTACGAGTAAAACAGAAATATCGTTTCCTTAATTAGTTACAAGATTTACTTTTGTGTCATCAGTCGACAAAGGTAAAAGTTTTGTCATCTAGCAACATATAGCAGTCATTAATTTATAGGTGAGGTCCCCAGGCTCAAATGGCCAATAAGAGATATTCTAACCCATTGAGATTACTTTGATATCTTCCATAGCAGTTACCCATTTTGTACTAAATGATACCGATTAGATGACCGACGAAAGGATGCAGGCTTTGTTGGCCCATTGCAAATCTGAGATTTTACTCTCTGAATGACTTTGTTGAGAATCAGGCTTTAGACTTAAAATACCAACGCGTTTAACAAAGGAGCCAACGAACATAACAGGTAACAGAACTGAGCTTAAACTACAGACTTAAACGTACATATCATGATATAAAATGATATGTAATTTTAATTCTGAAAATTTAATTTCAAATGAAACATAATAGTCTTACCGGACAGCGCCTCTCCCCTCTGTAGCACATCATCAATGTTCTGGACCATGATCTTCTGGACGTCCTGCAGCTCATGGTTGAGGTGGTTGAGCTGATGGCGAGATCTAGAGTCCATGTACGACTTCTTCGCTCTCTGTATGTACGTGTCTAAAACAACGAAATACTTTTATTCATTTATTTATTACTGATTTATTATGGTATGCCCTACACCAAAAAGGGTCCGATAACCCTGTACAATTATTGTATAGTGCTAAAGATAAATGGCAAACAAGACAAATCAATTGAAACATTGAACAATGGTGATGATCAAAAAGAGATAAAATAAAACAATCAAGGAATATAAACCAATTTTGTTAGTTGAGCGGTACTTATCATTATGACAAAAGAATAACAAAAGAAACAATTTTTGGTATGAATTTGCTGAAGCATTAATTTAGTGATTGTTTACAAATTAAAAAACAAATCAAAAAATAAGAATCTTATAAGTAAACGAAAGAGATGAATACAATACAATAAATGACGATTTAACGTTCCGTTCCTCACCCAAAGGCGATGTCAGGGACATATGTTATTTTTTCATTCCGATTCAGATGCTTAACCAACAACGCCATTGGCCCAGGCTATAGACCTGTTGAAGCCTATTCACTAGAGTGCACAAATAAAAATCATAATTCCTGATATTATCACACTGTAATGAACTGCAGGGCACTTTGTGGAGTATCACTGTAATAAGCTTAACTCCAATCTTAGAACAGTAGCTCGATTGTGTTGAGCCATCTTGAAGAGCATAAGGCTTTTGTGCTTCTGAACCTTGACGTTAAACACACTCAAACCTACCTACTATTACTCATACCACACTTACTAAATACTACCTAAGTCATTCTAATTATTGAAGAAAATATATATCTCTGAAGCAGTCAGTCATTGATTTCTTTGTAACTGCTTTAGTTGCTTCAAATGTCAAATTATCTATGCAATTCTTAAATTCTTAAATAAGTAATATATTTTCCCTATTTCCAGAACAAGATGTTAACGGAGTAGTACACAAATCAACAATACACAAACCAAATTCAATGAAGCTGTAAGGCCTGGACACTTGGTCGATGCGACTTCCATATTTTGATGTGAATTCAACCTGAAGTTCTTCTAGAAATGAGAACGCCAGACGTTTAGAGAACGACTGCTCGCAGAGAGCTAAGTAACACACCCCTCTTTCCAGTAGATAACTGTCACAAAATAGTATTTATCGTCATTAGCAATTATTCATTCAAAAAAATATAGACAATTATTTTTATTTTTATTTTTTTACTCTTCTATTTTCACATATGTGAGAACGCACATGCTAGTTTCCTTGCTTAGTTGCAGTTTTTGTATTTTGTTATTTCTTTTTTGCCAATCCATGATTCATCGTACCTTTGCCTTTTTTTGACGCTTCAAGCTGCCAGCGCAGGTACACGACAAACCTAACAAACACCCTGGGATTTCTCTTTGTCGACCGACCCGGGGCTTGAACCTGGATCACTTGCATGTGAGGTTAACACTCTACCGATGTCGCTAAATCCCCCACTCATTATAACCTTACTATTATATCTACTGAGTAAAATCAATGTAACTAAAAACACAAAGCAGATTTTATGCTAAAAGAAAGCATTGTCTGACATAAAATGAATAATAAATACACTATTAACAACTGAGCATCAATCTATCAAGTACAATACGAGACACTCAAATTTATACCAATGGTAGGCCAAAGCTGCATTCACTACTTAAATATTAAGTTGCATTATAATTACTGAAGCATGAACAAACCAATAACAAATATCGGGAAACTTGATGATTTCAATTAAATCTCTAAAGTTAAAGTCACTACTACATCTAAATACATGAGACTTTTCATCTATTTTTCATATGATTCACACAGTCCACACTCCAAAATGTGCAAAAGTACACTCTTGAGTATTATAATTATGCTAACTATATAACATAGCCTACAATACATGAAGTAAAAAATTATTAACAATGTTTACAAATTATTTTCAGGAATGATTAGAATATTTTGCACAAATTGATCAAAATAAAACTTACATACTGGAATAGATATGGGCCGGTCTCTAAGCTTCCTTTATTAGACGAGAGCTGATTCATTCTTCTGAACAGTTGCTTCGCCTGACTCTGATAGTCGAGTAGATTTCTACCAGCCTAATGTAAACAATAAATCATAATTTTATATAAATTTTATCAAATGCTAATTATCCTGTGATACATACAATAATAATAATAAATAACAAAACAACAAATTTAAGATCTACTCCACACAAAAGGCCAGCAAATGCTGACGATAAAATTAAAAAAACACGCATAATAATAAATAGCACACTACAACATGTGACAGTAAAATTGTCAAGAAAACTGGTCATAAGACAGAGAATTAAAAGAAAATTTATAAAAATTGAATTTAAATTTCAGCTCTGCAGAAATTGTCCTCGAGAAAAAAGATCTCCTCCTTCTTCGTTACTGATGTTATGATGTCATATACCATGCATCGATCAAATTCATCCAATCACTAGCCTGAGCAATGCCAAATATCACAAAAAGGCTAACATGCTGTAATATGCTGGATTCTTTTCTCAAACAATTCTGCACAGCAGAATATTCTGTGTGCTCCAGGAAATGAAAGCATTAGTTTTTGGGCTCTCATACCCGACTGGTGACATATATTAACTAGTTGCTCTAGGGTCAATGGATTGTTATAGGGTTAGCCTAATCTTCACCCAGCCCTAAACCAAACACTAAATCTATTCTACTCTATCTGTGAAAATGTAAAGAAAATGGTTCAAATTGTATTGGCACAGGAACGAGTCTTCATGAGAGTCAGTTTCTGTTCTAAGTATTGAAAGTCAGATTTCACCTTGCGAAACAAAAATTACATTGATAACTAGCAAATATCTGCCGTTGGCATGTTTTCTACAAACCATTAATATTTTCTAAATAAGCTATTTTTAGCGGGCAGTTAAATCAATAATTTAAATTTATATTCACTGATCACGTCACTACAACTGCTCGCTCGTTGGTCAGATAGGGTTATAACTGCTCACTCATTGGTAGGTTAGGATCACATGATCTCGACTGATGACATAGTAAAAATATGGCGCTCAATTCATGAAAATAGCTCATTAGCCTACTATAATATTAAATGACATTACAAACCTGTTCCTCTTCTTGCATGGAAGCAGCTAACGGCAAACCATCAGCCACTCTGGCAATCATAGTCATGAGAACCATGGCAGCTGCGAATGTCCACAGAATTAGATGCCGGACTGGTAACAGCAAAAAATTCAATAAAATATAAAATATTCTTAAAAAATTAACTTTCGTGACGTGGATTTGTGTTTGTTTATTGTTTACATTTGAACAGGATATAGAAATAATGACTGCACTAAAAGCGAATCACACCGCGTTTCAAATGTCAGTCTAAAAGTAAGAGTCTCCTTTCATATAAAATAGTATGAGAACATTTAGATTAAGCATAAACTAAGGCTAATTTAAAATCATTAACATTTTATGTGCCGCTAATATATGGTTATGCTTAATTGTAAAAGTTTTACAATCAATTGTAGGCAAGATCAGTGGTTAAATTGGAAATGAAAGGGCCCTGGTACGCTTAAATAACAAATTTTTTCTAGGCCCTGGAACGATAATGCTAATTTTCTCTGGACCCCGGACAGTGGCGTCTAACTCCCCCCCCCCCCCAATTGTAGTGGGATATTTTTGGGTGGTTTTGATTCAACTCCCCCAGAATCCCTGACAACAGAGGGTTTCAAACCCACCTCCCAAGTTTTTCCCAGGGAGATCGATCTCCCAACTTCCCCATTGATAGACGCCACAGGCCCGGAGCGCTGAAAATTGATAAGCAATTGATAGATGGAGAAAATATATTCACAGCCACGGTCTAAATTTAAAGTGACGCACTAGTTTATGTTTAAATTAGATTGCTAGATTGCTAATTTATTTTTGGCATTGTTATCATTTGCGGTTCATTTTGTCTGTCGCTTGTACAGTAGTCTAATAAATTTACAGAACAATAATTGGACCCTCTATGTTATTATTACATAATTGTGGTCGCATTCCAGCCTTAATAATAATCATAACATAATTATTCATCAGTATTGTACTTGAGCACAATCAAACGGCAAAACACACAGGAGCAGCAATTGAAGCCTGACGCTCGCAGAATGGCGGTAGCGTTTCAATGCAAATCAGTTTGTCTTGTGTACATAGTTATGTAAACAATGCCGCAGCGCTCGGCCGCCAATCATTGGTGTGCTGGAACAGGCTTGAAGTGCCCCAATTACGGAGGGGCCAGGATTCACGTTACTCCGCTAACCTCAACGAACCCTTAAATAGATTTTAATTGGCATTTTTGATATCGCGAGAAACCCGATGTTAAATCCTCACTGTTTGATTGATTGATTGAAAGATCCAGAAGGGCGGTCCGGAAATTCAAAATAAATATTAAGCTGAAATAAATAGTAATCGACGCCGCCCCTTGACACTCCAAACAAGACCAAGATGATTTGACGCCTGTTTCGACGCCCGGATGCTGCACCAATGATGTCATCCATCACTGATGTGATAATTGTTACCGTACATTGGTACTCGCCCAGTTAGGGAATTCACTAGGAATTCCAACCTCCCAGGTGAGCCCGGGATTTGAACCGAGCACCTCTAGAATCCAGAAGGGACATTAAACCAATATGAAACACTGACTCAGCCAAAAAGTGGTTCCGCCCCCTCCCCATACCTGGGCTCCCCCACCAGTTATTTTGTAATTGGAGCACTGCACAAGGGGGGCGGTTGGCTCAGAAGTTGTCTATAATGGAAGAGCAGGAGTTGAGAGATTCAGTCACATTTATATCAGAGCTACATGTAGAACTAGTCGATGTCAGAATTTTGCACGTGAAAACAATAGTTGTTATTCATCAGTCGTTTCAGTTTCCAGAGAGCATATCGGGCGTTATTCTAACTTGTTTGGCATATTATTATTTTAGAATAAACTAGGCCTAGCTTGTAGTCACTTTGCATATTTTCGTTTCAGTAAATTGCTAAAAGTAAGCTAGTTATGTTATAAGTTTGATAGCAGAACTCTTATTAATTTAATTTAATAATAATAATAAAGATTTAATGTCCGTTTCCTCATCCAGAGATGATGTCAGGGACGCCCAAACAGCATATATCACTACAAATGGTTTCACCCAAAACGATTTGAAAAGATATATAACTAAAGAGAAAATATAAAAGAAAGGTCCAAAAAAAGGTCCCAGTCCGGTGATCAGAAAACAGTCAGGGGAGGTATAGAAATCTACGGTGGGAAAAGATGTGTTTTAAGCCTACTACAGAAGGTGGAAATAGAAGAGCAAGAGCGAAGATTAAGAGGCAAAACGTTCCAGATTGTGGGAGCGGCATAAGGAAAGGAGCGTCTACCAATGGAGGTGCGAATATTGGGGACTTAGAGCAGGTTGGAGTCCGAAAATCGAAGCGAGCCATAAAACTATACTAATTAATTTTGAAGATTCCATTCAGGTAAGTATTGCAATTTTTAATCATTCTAATTTTCCTTTGAAACCATACCGGTAGTCTATAGTTATTAATTGATTGCATCTTACCAGACAATCAGACTTAGGCCTAAGCCTTATTATAAGTATTATTAAGTATTAGTATGCATATTGTGTGTAACTGTGGATCCGCGAGACACTCTGCAAAAGACCATCAGAAAGTTGCATGTGTTTCGTAGAAAACGAGAGGCCGTCTGTGGTAGGCAACGGGAAGTCACTGAAGGAAAAAACTCAGTCGCTTAGAAAGTTAACTGGAAAGTGGAAACCTAGTGCTATTCATGTTTCGTACGCTAATGATTAAAAAGTATAATTATAATTTGTAAGATACTTGCTGTTCTTTTTAGTTAGCTTCACGGTTATTCTAAGTTATGTGCCTTGGCAATGAAATCTCGTGTTATATTTCAAAGAAATAACTAAATGCAATGCTGTCATGCAATGCAATGTTATGCAATGCTGTCATGCAATGCTGGTTTAACGTTCAATTTGTCCAGTGGCGTAACTACGGGAGGCAGTGGAGGCAGTCACCTCCGGGCGCCAGGCCAATAGGGGCGCCTGAGGGGCGCCT